>JAGXOD010000031.1:2795000-2870000 GCA_020368025.1 Brachyhypopomus occidentalis
GAGAGGGGAGGATGGAGATGGAGAGAGAATGACAGATATATAGGAAAACTGAGAGCGGAGGCATAATTATGAAGGAGAAATTTCAAAAGGATTTCAAAAGCCAAGTCTGCCTCTGTCTGCTTGTGTGTATGTGTGTGTGTGTGTGTGCGCACTAATGGAATATAATGATGGAACTCGTGTCTCTGTGCTTCCTGTCGTCTTGGCGATGAAGGAGCAGGAGGTATTGAAGTCTATTACAGAGGAGAGAGGCTCCAACAAAGGTTATTATCATCATCATCATCATCATCATCTCTCACACACAGAAACATCAACACACGAATGCATCTCTCTGTTTCTCGTTTTCTCTCTCTCATACACACACGCACACACAAATTCATTTGCACGTACAAACACGCACACATGCAGCCACAAACATACGCACAACTCCCATGAAAGCACATGGCCATTTGTGTACCTTCACAGTGAAGCAATCAAGCATCTGCCATAAATGTCCTGTGTCTCAGACACGCAGAACTACCCAAGAAGAAGAAAAGCAGAAATCATACTTTCCCCAACACATGGGTATCAGACAGAACTACCCATGAAGAATATACATGCTCACTGTCTATATAACTACATATATGTATACCTACTCATTCATGTAAGTATCTAATCACCCAACCGGAAGCAGAATAAAACATAACGGTGCTTAAAAGATCTGAATGTTACCAACACCATGAAGAGACGAGCCTGTTGTTCTGAGGTCCTGTGCTGATCCTGAAAATTCTGCTTTTTCAGAAACCTTGTGTGATATATTTCCTACCGCTCTTTGTGCACAGACACAAACATATATATATATATTTTTTTTTTTTTCTTTTTTAGAATATCATATATTTATAATAATATATAATAAATATAATTTCCAACTCGCCCTTCTCCAAGTGGTCACACACACGGCATCTCTCATGTCAGGAGCACACACGCACACGCATACACATACACATACACACACACACACACACACGGCATCTTTCATGTCAGGAGCACATGCGCACACACACACACACGAGCGTCTCTCACGATAAGAGCACTTGTAGTGAGCATGCTGTGATGCAGTAATGAGCTGCTGGGAGAGAACTCCACATGGTTTCAGTGAGACACACAGGCCCAATGAGACAGACAGGCACAGGCTCGATGAGACAGTCAGGACCGTGATGAAACTCCCCAGGTAAAACATGCACCTCTTTACTTATAACCTCCATGAGGAGCCACTAAAAGCTTTGAATAAGCCAATGAATCCATTTCTATAGGCTACATGAGCTAAGGACTGCAGAGTTACTCTGTACACAGAGGCATCACATCACTGTATTACACACTGTTGGTATAGGAGTGTACTGATTTGTCTAGGGTAGAATGATACACATTCACACACAAACACACAGGACACACACAGAGAAAGAAAGAGAAACAGTGAGAGAGTTACAGGCCAGACAAGAAAGACAGAGGGAGAGAGAGAGGGAGAGAGAGAACTTGTGAAAGAGTGTGCACTTCCACTTGTGTGTGTGTACTGTCTACACTGCTTGGTATTGAAAGGTGTGCACTTCCACTTGTGTGTGTGTGCTGTCTACACTGCATGGTATTGAAAGGCTTCACAGTTCAAAGCAGCAGAGGAGAGAGTTAATGGTCTTTATTTCATTAAACACTGCTCAGTCTTAGCTTGGTCGCACCACAGACCACACACTGTTTCTCTCTCTCTCTCTCTCTCTCTCTCTCTCACACACACACACACAGACACACGCACACTCTCACACACTCATAGCAGGAGACTAAATGGACCAGCTAACCTTTATCTAAAATGCACTGGCCAGGATTTATCAGCAACCCACACACACACACACAGACACACACATAGACACCTGTCTGCAGGTGATAACGTGAAAGTTAAGAAAAGTGTTCATACATGTCTTATGAGTGAGCGAGTGATCAAGTGAGCAAGTGATCGAGTGAATGAGTGATCGAGTGACTTTCGTGCAGATGTTTGCCCATGCTACAGACCACCATCTCCAGCATCCTCTCTCCCCTTCCACTCTTTCTCCCTCTACCCTCCCCCACTCTCCTCTTCTCTCATTTAACTCCCTTCTCCTCTCACTAAGTGCCTGCTGTGTGTTTGTATTCATATCAACACAGGGAGGTAAAACAAAAGTAGTGTGTGTCTCTGGCATGGTGCTGGGACCTTGGTACACTCCCCTCCCCATCTCCAGCTGCTAGTTTGAGCTGATCTCCAGCTGCTAGTTTGAGCTGATCTCCAGCTGCTAGTTTGAGCTGATCTCCAGCTGCTAGTTTGAGCTGATCTCCAGCTGCTAGTTTGAGCTGATCTCCAGCTGCTAGTTTGAGCTGATCTCCAGCTGATCTCTAGCTGATCTTACTCCGACTAGGCTCCAAGTATCTGGGTGTATTAAACTGCAAAAATTACATGTTGCACACCTGGCTCTATCATACACATCTAGTTCTATCACACACACCTGGCTCTAAAACAAAAACAGGTATGTTAAATACAGGTTAGAACTGAACTCTGGCCAATAGATCTGCAGAAAGTTTGGTTAAACTCTAAAAATGTAGCTGCCATATTCAGATAGATGATATACTGTAGAGAAAGTTGACTGTGTTGCGTAGCTTAGGAACCCAAGCTGCTGCTCACTGCTCTGCCTTGCTGTGGGAGGAACTTCACAGGTGCATATGGAGCTGTCTGACATTATGGATCGCTTCACTCCACACCTGCTGTAGTCCTGCTGTCGATGTGCTGGATCCTGACCGCATGTTCCCATCACAGTCTAGACGCTCTGCAGACGCATTCAGTCCGTTTGCTGACAGCGTTAAAACGAGCATATATTTCTGAAAGCAAGCATGTCATTGTAGAAGGATCATCACAGCAGTGGGCTGGAGGTTCCTAGGAGGGGATGGGACCATATGTAGGAGGGCCCATGCCAATGTAGGAGGGGCAGAGCTGTATGTAGCAGGACATGTCTAGTCACATACCCTTATGACCTGACCTGAATTATCTGAATTTCACATCAATTCGTAATCACATTATCATCCTTTATAATGCACCTGCACACATTCCACAGGCATTGTACATCTCCAGCCTGTCAGGCTACATGACACCACACCGGATTGTACATCTCCAGCCCGTCAGGCTATAGGACACCACACGGGGTCGGTCCAATTCTCCCTGAACTAATACACCTGAATCAGGTCAACACACTGATACAGTGACCTCAGTCCAACCACCCCCATACCCCTTAACCTCTCTCACGCACTCACACAGCCATTGCCCTTACACACAAACACTGTTCACCCACAAACACATATATATGCACACACACCTTTTACCCTTCCACAAACAAATACTTCTCCAATTCAGTGGTGTTTAGACACAAGAGGAATTCTAAGACCAACACACAATTGAAAAGTGAAGAAAAAACAAAACCTGTTTCCTTATTCTCGCCTGGCGTGTGGTAGCCCCATACAGAACTCCAGTTATCTAGAAATTATTCAAGTTCTTTTAGCCCTTCAGTAATTTATCTCTGAATTAACTCTCCTACATCCCCCTGTCTGGGCTGGGAGATTATCTACATTCTCTCATCTCTCTTTCTATCTCTCTCACTCACACACACACACACCCACCCCCCCCCACACACACACACACACACACACACACCCACCCACCCACCCACACACACACACACACACACATGCGTGCAGAGCTGTAAGGACACAGTCACCTATTGACTTGAGAAGACACTTCTCAGGTCATTTAGAGAACAAAACAGATTAGCCACCTATCTGAGGTCATCGCCTTTATTTTCAAAGGCTTTGGTCTTGAGCCTTAACAGGGATGAGGCAGGATTTCCTGCAAACCCAGGAACCACACACACACACACACACCTATTTACATTTACATTATATTTTCAGCATTTGACTCTTATGTGGGAATAAAACCCACGACCTTGGTGTGGCCAGTGTCTACCTGCTCTGCCAGCTGCACTACAGGTGCATTCAGCCAGGTGGTATACTCACTCAGAAAATCACATCTCTCCTCCAACCTCTCCTCTCTCCTTTTTGGTCCGTGTCCTGTGAGTTGGTCTCAGATTGCTCCTGAAACAGGTCTAGCCTCATGACACCTTTTCTCGTCTCATTTAAATCTCACAACTTAAGAAACTTGTCCGTGCCCCTGATTGTCATGGCTCTGATTACTGTCATTTCTCACTAGTAGGGCAGCGAGCTGCTTCTACAGCCCACACCAGCGCCTGCAGTGCAGGGGCGGGGGCACAGGCAAGGGCAGCGGGGCAGACAGGGTGCAGCACTCATGGAAGTGCCCCGGGCTCTACGGCCCCTGCACTAGTGCAGACTCAATGGTGTGAAAAAGGACACCGAAACATAGTGCTGTCCTGAGCTTGGCTACCCACTGTGTGGTGTGCGGGTACTGTGTAGCATGTTGGGTACTGTGTAGTCTGTGAGACCTTTGTAGCATATGTGTAGTGTGTGCGGGTGCTGAGTACTGTCAGTACTGGGTATTGTGGGTACTGCTCAGTAAGTGTCTAGCTGGTGCTGGTGTTCTAACTCACCAGAAGCGTTCTTCAAGTACCCATTAGAGTCCACAGACATGTACATGACATACGGGCCAGGCTGATTCACTCCAAAGGGCTGTAGGGAGAAAATACACACACGCACGCACACGTATACATATGGTTATTTCCACTGTACAGGCACTTGAATATAAAATGTTACTTAAAAAAAACACATGTACATGTATTTGCACTGTAGTAAAACATAGATGCAAAGCAAAGATAAAGTAAAGCAAAGATGACTGTAGCCAGAGTGGACCCAGATCACCAGGGATCCCGCCCTGCCTGTCTGGTCTAGATAGCTGGAACACAAACTGTGTTGTGACAGAGCAGACGCTCCCCAATGCCGTCCTGTGGTCTGCTGTCAGTCTCTGTTCTGAGACAAGCACAGTGTGTGTCTGGAGTCTCTTACATACACGCACACACACATGCACAGATTTGCACGCACACACAACACACACACAAGTTCGCCTGAGGTGTCCTCACCAGCCCACTGCCTGCTTATTCAGCTGTGCGCGCATGTGTGTGTGTGTGTGTGTGTGTATCAAGCCTCATCTCATATCATGTTAGATCTAACACCTTGCCATTCCCCTTGGGCTACGCGTGGGGGTCCAGCTCCCACAGACAGAGCTCCACAGACCTGAGAAACAGCTCTCTATCTGCACGGATGAGTTAGGAAGGACCAGTGATGGCTCCATACACTGAGAGGTGGAGGGGTGGAAGGGTGCAGCACCACCCTCTCCAGCCCTTTCAATAAAGCCTCAATAAACCCTTCAGTTATGCTCTCCGCCTTCTGCCAGATACTAATTCCAGCTAACACTGATGAACAACCTGCCTCAGAAAAGCAAGCAGCAGCGAATTATGTGAATTGTGTGTGTGTGTGTGTGTGTGCACACGTGTGACTGTGTGTGTATTAGAACCAGGTTCCTGCGTGTGCGAATGCTGTGTGCTAGCTTATAATCACACCTCCCTGCTCATGTAAAGGTGAGGGTGAACCTTAATCATCATAATAAAATAATTATGATTATTATTATTAATAATTATTGCTAATAGAGAGATATATAGACAATGGAGGAGAGAGAGGGAGGTTAACTTATATGTTATATAATATTCTATATAGTTTTCTGATATTGTGGCTATACACTGACTTGGTGTAAGATTTGGGAGTGTGTGTAAACACTAACGTAGGAACTATGTGCCTGCATCTAAACACTAACGTAGGAACTATGTGCCTGCATCTAAACACTAACGTAGGAACTATGTGCCTGCATCTAAACACTAACGTAGGAACTCTGTGCCTGCATCTAAACACTAACGTAGGAACTCTGTGCCTGCATCTAAACGCCAACGTAGGAACTCTGTGCCTGCATCTAAACGCCAACGTAGGAACTCTGTGCCTGTATCTAAACGCCAACGTAGGAACTCTGTGCCTGTATCTAAACGCCAACGTAGGAACTCTGTGCCTGCATCTAAACG
The DNA here is from genome assembly GCA_020368025.1 of Brachyhypopomus occidentalis. NCBI lineage: Eukaryota > Metazoa > Chordata > Actinopteri > Gymnotiformes > Hypopomidae > Brachyhypopomus > Brachyhypopomus occidentalis. The sequence goes on from JAGXOD010000031.1 coordinate 2,801,081, forward strand.
CTAACGTAGGAGCTCTGTGCCTGTATCTAAACGCTAACGTAGGAACTCTGTGCCTGTATCTAAACGCTAACGTAGGAACTCTGTGCCTGCATCTAAACACTAACGTAGGAACTCTGTGCCTGCATCTAAACACTAACGTAGGAACTCTGTGCCTGCATCTAAACACTAACGTAGGAACTCTGTGCCTGCATCTAAACACTAACGTAGGAACTCTGTGCCTGTATCTAAACACTAACGTAGGAACTCTGTGCCTGTATCTAAACACTAACGTAGGAACTCTGTGCCTGTATCAGACGGCTGGTCAGGGTGTGCTGCTGAAGCCGTGTACACACAAAGTGTGCAGTTCCCATGACCACAGCACTGCTTCTCTGACCTCATGTTCATACCCACATAATCCTCACACAGGGCACACTGATGAAGGGCAAAACCACAGGTGGACGAGTGGAGAGGTGGAAAATAGAGTGATGGAGATGTAGATGGAGACGGACAGAGTGAAAGAGAAACAGAGAGAGAAAGGGATTTAATACAGCTAATACTAATTACTAATGAAGCTAATAATAATAAATAATATAGAGAACAAGAGAAGGAGAGGACAGGATGACAGAGCGAGTGAGATGCAGATGAGGAGAGGTACAGAGTAAGAGGAAAAGAGTTGCAGCGTGACAGAAGGTTAGAGAGACTGGCATAAAAGATGACAGGGACAGGAATGGATAGAAGGGAGGGACGTCCTGACAGCAGAAGGAGAAGGAGGAGAAGCCCTAATGGCAGAGTGATGGAAGAATTGATGATAAGTTAAATTCTTATCTTACTAAAATCTTTTATCTTACTAAAATTGAATGTGCTGTTGTTTCTGCTGATTAGACTTCTGTGTAATCATCGCCTGGCTGCCATGACGTGCTGTGTGTGGGAATTCAGGGTGACACAAAGCAAGGTAGTTCATGTAACGTACTGAAATGCTGCTGGTAGGATTGGATTTAATTGCTAGCAATATGGTTAGAAATGTTATGCTTGCTCGTATTGTTAATATGTTTAAATATAAAATGTATGTGTTTATGTGGTATGTTTAGTATATTAACCTACTGACTGGATACTGAAAACACTGTTACTAAATCCTTAATGATGATGAAAGGTTTGACATGAGGATTTCTGAGCAAACACTCAGCGTTTGGGAGAGACATGCGCGCACACATGGACACACACACACACACACACACACACACACACACACACACACCCACACCCTAAAGACGTGCAAAAATATAGATATGGTGAAATTAAAAGTGACTAATATACACTGACCTTCACATTATCGGGACAATCATTTGAGCACAGTCCACTGAGCACTGTTGGGGAGAGAGGGGAGAGAAGGTTAGGGATGCGTCTGATGTCCATTCATTGTCTCTGATTTAAAGGTTAAGCTCTGTGACTGCACAGTTGAACTGATAGTGCCATTACAGTACAGCACTGTCAGTGCATCTCACTGCATCTCTCACTCTGCAAAACAATAATGAGTTAAGGTGCACAATAACAAATAAGGAGTTTGACTGTCTTAGTCAGACAAAATGATATAATTGTTATTATATAAATGGAAGATGGGAATGTAGTCAATTAGTGTTTTATTAGGCACAAAAATGAGCATGTGTGTGATGTCTTCGATAATGACTGTCCTTATTAAACTTTCATATTCACATTCACTGCCTGAGATCTTACCAGTGAAAACTCTGTCAAACCTATGGAAGTAACAAAGTGACCCTTGTTCCTTGTCTTTGAACATTAGATAAAGCTGCACAATACATCACTTCTTAATTGGCATTGCAGTATTGTTAATTGGCATTGCAGTATTGTATATAATGAAACAAATATAAATTAAATATACAGCCATCGAACCCTCCAACTAGATCTATCCCAATCAACTCAATTACAAACTAGGCTCTCAACAACCATCGCCTATAAAATAAACACAAGACTCATGAGAGGGCACAGATAACAGGGTCTGATTACATTAATGCAAGCATGACTGATTTTCATGGGTACGATATTCTATGGTATAATAGCTTTGAATGAAAGAGCAGATTGTGGAAAAGTGGCAGTTTGTGCTGGGATGCCACACTGCCCCCTAGAGACAGCCCTGTGTAGACTGAACAAGGCTTTTCAAACACGCGGGAGCAGTATTATGGATGATCAAACCCCAGACAGACAACTCAATACAGAATTAGGTGATTAAAATATAATGTATCGTATTTAAACCATATCTGACAGTGATGTTGCAATTCCCTTGAAAAGATGTTTTGATAGTTTCACGGTCACCTTACTTGCCTGAGATCAACAGAACATACAAAATAGAAGAGAAAAATCACTGTATGTAAACATGTCCTTTTCTATTGTGAGTTTCTAATATATCTAAATAAATGTATCTAATTGGCCAAGTTATTTTATTGTGAGGTTTATCTTTTTCATGTGTTCAAGGTTTTTAAAAAATTAGGTATTATTCTACTCACACACATACAAGAAACATAAACATTATGTTTTCATCTTTACACCATTTCTTTATACCAAAACCTCAGCATAATCCCCATTTTTGTTTAGTGATATATGGTGTGAGAGAAATTATGATAATTTCATCATTTCAGATCATCATGAACTGTATGACTAGCAGAAGGACCATAATCTGTTAGTAAGTGTGATTCAGTGTAACCATGAATCTTATGTTTAGGTCACATGTGTGTATATGGACAGGGTGAAAAGGGCAAAAGCCCTATGTCAACCGGTTGACAGTAGTCTGCCCAGTTGGGCCTTCAGCTGTCTCCATGTATAACTGAGACATCAGTTTCTTCCGTCGGAACCTAAAGGAAGCTCCATATCAGGAGATATACACATGTAGACAAAACAGGCTACTAGGCGCCTGTTCGGCGTTCGTGCTGTGTTCAAGGCAACCTGTCTGCCGGAATTGCTGATGTTGTGTTTCTGTAATGTACTTAAAGGAGGGAGCGCCCCTCTCTTAGTAAGAGAACTTCGTACTAGACGAAACTCTCACCTTGCTTTGCTTTATTGCTTTTATTTCATATTTTATACCTTTTAATAAATTACTCATTTAACTCATTTAACCACGTCTGAGTCCTCAATTGATTTTCAGAAATTTCCACAACAATGGTTTTCTTGAATCACTGAGCATCTTTATCCATAGCTAGTCATCATTTCTCAGCAACTCAAACTCCATTGTAACCATAGATATATGGGTCATTAGCATACATCTAAATATCAACACATACTGACAGTGGATCATTAATGCATAAATAGAATAACAGATGTCCTAATATGGAATCCTGTGGAACTCTGTCACCACTTTAAATGATAGAATAATAATCTGTTTTGTACATAAAGATTTGTGCATTCAGGGAAAAATTTAACTAACTTATAAAAAAGTATTTGCTGATCTAAACTCCTCATGCAGAGCAGGAAATAACTGTCCCAACCAGCCCCCTCATCCCGTTCCAATTTTGCCTTGATAACTTCAAGGAAGTAACATGCTGTTTCAGATGAATGATTTTGTCTAAATCCAAATTGAACGGGATGTAGCAGTCCTTCAGAGTCAAGACGTGCCATTAGCTGCTCAGCAAGGAGAATACTAGTTGGTCTGTGATTACTTACTTCCTGTCTATCAAATGATTTATGAACAGATGTTACTAATGCAAGCTTCATCGTGCTATGGAATATGTTCTCCTGAATGGACCTGGTTATAATGTAAATCACTGTGGAAGTTACATTATTTATTTATTTTATTTTGAGGAAAAAGTGCATCAATTCCAAATATGTCCTTTGATTTAGTGTTTTGCAATGATGAAAATTCTGTTCACATTTACTTCACTTACAGGCTTCAAATGGACTTAAATTAGCCATTTCAGTTTCTATATAAGTACTGTTACCTTTTACATCTTTAATATTTTAAAGGAAGAAACGATCTTTAGCAACCCCTTTCTTCCATATTGTACCACTGAACCAACGTAGACAGTTTTATGCTATTCTTATGAGCTTTTGCAAATGTAAATGATATTTGTTTAACCACTGCCATTACATCATCACAGGTGTTTTGGTAGTTTATCTGATTATTTGATTCCATCTGGTTTGCTGTGCTAAGCTTGGACTCCATCTTAGATTGCTCCAAGTCTTTCTTTAAGGTCTATGACAAATGTGGTCCCTTCCAATCTGTGTTTATGTCTACACCATGTCTTGGTCTAGACATGTCTTACATAGCTATGACTCAATTATGTGTTTTCATTATATGGCCTGGTTGATTTGTAAAGATCAGGTCCATTACAGTTTGAGAAGACTTTGTTAAGTTAATCTTGTTGGACTTTGTACCATTTTAGTTAACTGGAACCATTTGGTTAAGCCCTTTAAGATTTTGCTTCCCATCATTTTGTTTAAGAACATTAAACAAATCAATTAATATAAAACACAGCTTTTGCAGTTGGTGGTTGATAAACTATCATTACAAAAAATAAATTTCAGAAGTGTAATTCGAAGTCAACACACTCCAATGTTCTATTAGGAATGAGTGAATTTTTTACAATAGGTGTCTTCTTTCACATGAATCAATAACCCACCTCCTGTTAATGTTGTAAATGTTTATTAATGGTATTTTAATGTTGATTTGGCAATACTGTAAGTGAATATGGTCACACCAATGAAGCTCACTGACAGAGAGAGAGGAAGAGAGAGAGGAGAGAGAGAGAGAGAGAGAGAGAATCAAATGATGTAATCAAAAGGAATGAAAGCACAACACTAATGATGAAATCAAAGTGCACAAAGGAAATATATTTTTTAAATTATTTCTAAAAACCAACATAAAAGTCTCTGAAGTTGACCACGTTTGGTTTGTCAGTAAATATTCATCAAATTCCCTCTGATTTGCAAAACAAATCTTGGGTCCTGCTTTTCAGCAGTTCATTTCACAAGGTGAAGTTTGGAGTGTGATTTCTGCTGAGGACCAGCCGTTAGCAGCTCAATGCAAACCACTGCTGTCAACAGCAAGGGTTACACCCACACAGTCTATAGAAGGGTAATACCCACACAGTCTATAGAAGGGTTACACCCACACAGTTCATATGTATGGTTACACCCACACAGTTCATATGAAGGGTTACACCCACACAGTCTATAGAAGGGTTACAACCACACAGTCTATAGAAGGTTTACACCCACAGTCTATAGAACGGTTACACCCACACAGTCTATAGAAGGGTTACACCCACACAGTCTATAGAAGGGTTATACCCACACAGTTCATATGAAGGGTTATACCCACACAGTTCATATGAAGGGTTATACCCACACAGTTCATATGAAGGGTTATACCCACACAGTCTATAGAAGGGTTCCAACCATATAGCATAACAGGTTTTTTATTATCTCTTTGAGACATTTAAACAGACGGGCAAAGGGCGATGAAAGAGTCTAGCCAAGTCCAGGTGTGCACAAACCCAAGGCAGAGCACCCAAGCCCCAAGGCAGAGCACTCAACACCCAAGGCAGAGCACTCAACACCCAAGGCAGAGCACCCAACCCCCAAGGCAGAGCACCCAACCCCCAAGGCAGAGCACTCAACCCCCAAGGCAGAGCACCCAACCCCCAAGGCAGAGCACTCAACACCCAAGGCAGAGCACTCAACACCCAAGGCAGAGCACCCAACCCCCAAGGCAGAGCACTCAACACCCAAGGCAGAGCACTCAACACCCAAGGCAGAGCACCCAACCCCCAAGGCAGAGCACCCAACCCCCAAGGCAGAGCACCCAACCCCCAAGGCAGAGCACTCAACACCCAAGGCAGAGCACCCAAGCCCCAAGGCAGAGCACTCAACACCCAAGGCAGAGCACCCAACCCCCAAGGCAGAGCACCCAACCCCCAAGGCAGAACACTCAACACCCAAAGCAGAGCACCCAAGCCCCAAGGCAGAGCACCCAACACCCAAAGCAGAGCACCCAAGCCCCAAGGCAGAGCACACAACCCCCAAGGCAGAGCACTCAACACCCAAGGCAGAGCACCCAACCCCCAAGGCAGAGCACTCAACACCCAAGGCAGAGCACTCAACACCCAAGGCAGAGCACCCAACCCCCAAGGCAGAGCACCCAACCCCCAAGGCAGAGCACCCAACCCCCAAGGCAGAGCACTCAACACCCAAGGCATAGTGGTGGACCAAGGCATATGGGTGGAGCAAGTGCAGAACCCAAACACCACCCTCCGTTAGCAGATGGAGCATCTATAGCACCCAAACCCCACCCTCAGTTAGAGGTTCTAGGCTTGAAGGAATAGCAGTTACCATTGTGTTAAAAGCAAATACACATTTCTGGCAGAAAGAAATATTACTACATTTTTAAAGTAAATTGTGTTGTAGATAGCATTAAGATTAATTTCTAACTCCTAAAACAGAAGATCAGCTGGCTCTAGTTTTCCATGCATTCCTGATCAATTTTATAGCTGCACACACACACACACACACACACACACACACACACAGGCTCTTCAGTAACTTTGCTCACAGCACAGGAGCCTTACCATCTAACTGCTACCTGCTGTATCTATCCCTCTGTCTGACCTCTGACCCCTTCCTCAAACAGAATGGCTAGCTTTTCCCACCACCTGCTCCTGGATCCATCACCATATATTGCAGTGCCTTACTGAAGGTGGAGTTAGAGTTAGTGTGGTAGAAGGTGGAGTTGAGTTAACATGGAAGTGAATGGTGGTGATCATTGCAGTCTAAGTAGCATGTTAATGGCTCGCCGCGGCCCTGACACGTGACCCTGCAGAGGAGCTCACGTGCACTAGGATCCGGCCCCTGTGCAGTAACAGCTCCACCCTCAGCACCCTCTGCAGGCACAGCCTGGAGCTGGAGAGGAGCTTACATCCACATCAGCTCACTGCAGGTCTGAAGCAGGTGGGCTGAATCTGCACATCATCTGGTTGAGCATCAGAGGAAGCTATTCAGCAGATGGGGGCAGTTCCCTTAGATTTAACACTAATGAGCAGCCAGGATAAGGCACAGAAATGTGACAGTGAAACTCTGAGCCATTTTAATGTATAGAGCACAGAAGGAATCATGCACCAGACATGTTGTCCTCTGTCTCTCTCTCTCTCTCTCTCTTTCTCTCTCTGCTTATTTTATCCATTTTATTTTTGCATGTCCATTCCCCATTTCTTCCTCAAAGCATCAGAAGGATCGGGAGAGTGTGTGTGGTGAGAGTGCGTGTGGTGTCTGTTGGAGAGGGGCAGGGCTAATTCACCTGTTATGGCTCTGGACTGGTCATCAACTGCTCAAGGTATACTCGCTCACATTTGTAAATCGTTAGGATAAAAGCATATGCAAAATGCAGACATGGACCAGAGATGGACCAGACATGGACCAGACATGGACCAGACATGGACCAGAGATGGACCAGACATGGACCAGACATGGACCAGACATGGACCAGACATGGACCAGACATCTTCATCTGCTTCATCAGACTCAACTGCAGCTCAGCTTGACCTGTGACCTTTTAAAACACAACACTTTAATTGCTTCAATTTAAACATTAGAGTATATATTAGAATAACACCAGGAGCTCAAAGCTATTAAACCCATCTTCCCCAGTTTGATTCTGCGGACACTCCCCCTTTGAGGTCCTTCATGTGCCGACTCAGGGGTCGGGGGGAAGCACTTGGAAAACTCCTAAAGTAAACGCACGAATCCCAAAGTAAACGCATGAATCCCAAAGTAAACGCATGAATCTTGCAAGACGAGTAATCCGGGCTGTTCTTGGTAAAGTAAAGCACAGAGCCGAACTAAAGTGCACGATAAACTCTAACGTGAAGCCCAGCGTCTATACTTAGCGCAACACTGACTCTCTGAAATGGAGCAGAGACTCTGTATAATGAACCACCGAGTGGAAAAAGTACACAGACTCAGTAAAGTGGAGCATACGTTAAAGTACAGAACAGACTGAAGCGGACAAAACTCTCTAAATGTTAGAAAGCATGCAGTCAACTGCCACAGATATAATGTGTTACATAAAGTGCAGCACAAACTTTAGAGTTAAAGTGGGACATGGGCTCTGTAAAATAAATAAAGCACCCGCTGCAAAATGTGGAGTACATGAGGAGTGAAGTGGAGAACAGTGAGTGGAGGTGGAGCTTTTGCATGGCTGTTGGTGTTGAGGCACAGCTGCAGGGTGGAGGAGGATGAGGAGGATGTGTGGGCCACAGAGACACTACGCTCTTAACTACAAGTCAGGGAGCTGGAGGAGACTACAGCGGAGAGATGGGCTTACAGAGTGGCACAGCGAGGGGAAGGGAAGCCTCTGTGTGTGTGTGTGTGAGTGTGTGTGTGTGTGTGTGTGTGTGGTGGGACACTGAGCCAAGTAACAGAATATGTTAGTTTAATGAGGAGAGTGGATTTGTGGGATAGCATTCACATGGAGGACACCTACTCTCTCCTTCATATATTCACTTTAACATAGACAGGTTGGCTTGTTCTGTCTTTCCCTCCTTCAAACTCACATACATGCAAGTGCGCGCGTGTGTGCACACACACACACACACACGCGCGCACACACTCTGTTTGACATGCGGCGTGTGTCACAGTAAGGGAAGAGGGCATAGCTTGCAGCTTGGGAGCAGTTTTAAATTCAGAGCAAATTACCCAGAGTGCATCTGTCTTTTCTGCCCCCTCCACAGCACGGCATCAGTTCCTGATACTCTGAGAGCTCTCATTATCCACCAGAGCTGCAGTGAGGGCAGGCAGAAGAAGACAGGGGCCAGGATATAGCCAGAGAGACTACTGACGAGTCTGACTGGCTTCATGATGAGGAGGAAGAAGACAATGACTGAGGAAGGTAAGCAGGGACCTGAGGGGACAGTGTGAACAGGACAGGACAATGTAGAGTGGGTCAGTGTTGTATCTCATCCAGCCAAACAGGGACGACCCTCACACAATCCTGGTAATACAGTGAGGGTTACACTGGTTTTGGAGTGAACATGCATAAAGAAATGTTTTAGGAGGGAGGGAGGGAGGGAGAGGGGGGGAGAGAGGGAGGGAGAAAGAGAAAAAAAGATAAAGAAAAGGAGGGAGAGAGAGAGAAAGAGGGAGAGACAGAGAAAGGGAAAGAAAGAGAGAGAGAGGGAGGGGGAGAAACATTACACAAAACATAAAGCTTTTAATAGGGAGTCCAGTGAGACCCTAAAAGATAACGATTGGTTATCGTCCAAGAAACACAATGGCACTCTGATGTGACTGTCCCAGTAGACACAGGGGTATTACTGCTCCCTCATCAGAAAGTCTGAAATCAAACACAGTCATGACTCAATCATCTGCCATAAAGAAAAGGATAAGCATCTAAGTTAGACAAAAAATGAGAGTTATCAGTTTGGCTTGAAATGAACTCTTTGTGCAGCATATATTTCTTCCTCAGGACTCTCCTGATTTTCACGAGAAATGCTTTCCTCAGTTACAAGTCACCTACTTCCAGGTCCTCGGCTATGATTTGATTCGATTTGATTTGGTACGATTCAGAATGATTCGGTATGTCAGGGTCTGAATAGCAGGACTAACACAGAAATAGATTATGTGGCCAATATGGTGAACAATTTAATTCATAGAGATTACACATTACACCACTGTTCAATGAAACTATCACAGCATCCTCAATGACCAAGGAAAACCAGCTTTGTAAATCTCCATATCCAGTTGGTTATAGTGTAGTGGACTATAGTCTCACAGACAATGATCCAGTTGGTTATAGTGTAGTGGACTATAGTCTCACAGACAGTGATCCAGTTGGTTATTTTGTAGTGGACAATTGTCTCGCAGACAGTGATCCAGTTGGTTATATACACTCACCGGCTACTTAGGTACACCTTGCAAGTACCGGGTTGGACCCCTTTTGACTTCAGAACTGCCTTAATCCTTCATGGCATAGATTCAACAAGGTACTGGAAACATTCCTCAGAGAGTCCATATTGACATGATAGCATCACGCAGTTGCTGCAGATTTGTCGGCTGCACATCCATGATGCGAATCTCCCGTTCCACCACATCCCAAAGGTGCTCTATTGGATTGAGATCTGGTGACTGTGGAGGCCATTCGAGTACAGTGAACTCATTATCGTATGGCGAGCTATCCTGCTGGAAGTAGCCATCAGAAGATGGGTACACTGTGGTCATAAAGGGATGGACATGGTCAGCAACAATACTCATGTAGGCTGTGGCGTTGACACCATGTTCAATTGGTACTAATGGACCCAAAGTGTGCCATGAAAATAACCCCCACACCATCACCACCAACCTGAATTGTAGCCTCAGTTTCCTGTTCTTAGCTGACAGGAGTGGCACCTGGTGTGTCTTCTGCTGCTGTAGCTCAGCCTCCTCAAGGGTCAACGTGTTGTGCATTCAGAGATGCTCTTCTTCATGCCTCGGTTGTAACGACTGGTTATTATTTGAGTTACTGTTGCCGTTCTATCAGCTTGAACCAGTCTGGCTATTCTCCTCTGACCTCTGACATCAACAAGGCATTTGCACCCACAGAACTGCTGCTCACTGGATAGTTTCTCTTTTTTGGACCATTCTCTGTAAAGCCTAGAGATAGTTGTGCGTGAAAATCCCAGTAGATCAGCAGTTTCTGAAATACTCATACCAGCCCGTCTGGCACCAACAACCATGCCATGTCAGGTGTTTCAATCACTTCCAGGACCACAGGTGTATAAAATTAATGTTTTTACAAACATTTGTGAAAGAATGGGTCACTCAGAATGGGGAGCTCAGTGAATTACAGTGTGGAACTGTGATAGGATGCCACCTGTGCAACAAATCCAGTCGTGAAATTTCCTCACTCCTAAATATTCCACAGTCAACTGTATTATAAGAAAATGGAAATGTTTGGGAATGACAGCAACTCAGCCACGAAGTGTTAGGCCACGTAAACTGACGGAGTGAAGTCAGCGGATGTTGAAGCGCATAGTGCGAAGAGGTCGCCAACTTTCTGCAGAGTCAATCACTACAGACATCCAAACTTCATGTGGCCTTCAGATTAGCTCAAGGACAGTGTGCAGAGACCTTCATGGAATGGGTTTCCATGGTCGAGCAGCTGCATCCAAGCCATACATCACCAAGTGCAATGCAAAGCGTCGGATGCAGTGGCGTAAAGCACACCGCCACTGGACTCTAGAGCGGTGGAGGCGTGTTCTTTGGAGTGACGAATCACGCTTCTCCATCTGGCTGATGGACAAGTCTGGGTTTGGCAGTTGCTAGGAGAATGGTACTTATCTGACTCCATTGTGCTGTAAAGTGTAAAGTGTGGTGGAGGGGGGATTATGGTGTGGGGTTGTTTTTCAGCAGCTGGGCTTGGCCCCTTAGTTCGAGTGAAAGGAACTCTGAATGCTTCAGCATACCAAGACATTTTGGACAATTCTATGCTCCCAACTTTGTGGGAACAGTTTAGAGCTGGCCCCTTCCTCTTCCAACATGACTGTGCACCAGTGCACAAAGCAAGGTCCATAAAGACATGGATGGCAGAGTCTTGTGTGTCCAAGTAGGAGTGCACAGCAATGTGTACAATAAAATGCAGAGCAGGACTGGGTCTTTACCCCCATACTCCCACATATAAACACAGCAATACAATACAATCACTCAATCAAGCCACATTCAACTATACTGGCCCCTCTGATCAGGGTCCCTTCTCCAGTACTGGCCCAGCACTTCATTGGGCATGGTATTCTAAAATGTTCTGCCTCCAGAAACACTATATAAGACATCGGTAAGATTAACACTGCAGCATAATCTAAATCAGTAAAACAAACTAAAATGCTACAGATCCTTAAATCACGCCATTAATCTGACCCATGCACATGAATGGAAAACTAACAAAATATAGAATACATGACCACAATCTGGAAGTGGTCAGAGGCAGATTGCATAAAACCTGGACTGCAGACAATGGAGTTTACAATTCATGATAAAATACATTTTATATTTACTGCCCAAGAATAAATGAATGAACCACAATCAGAAAATGACCAGTGTGTTGGGTTTTCTGAGAGCGCCAAGTGCAGCTGAATCTTACACACGCTGCCTCAGCTCTGCAGGAGAGTTAACACACTGCTTCCCTTCTAGAATACACTGCTTCCTTTCTAAAACACACTGCTTCCTTTCTAAAACACACTGCTTCCTTTCTAAAACACACTGCTTCCCTTCTAGAACACACTGCTTCCCTTCTAGAACACACTGCTTCCTTTCTATAATGCACTGTTTCAGTGTTGGTATGGTTGTATGTAGGTTTATTCATTTCTTTAGTCTTTAATGTTTTTGGTGTTAAATATTAATACGATGATTTTTCTCCCCTTCTTAATAATTATAACGTTATGTTATAAAGAGAGAAAGACAGCGTGAGAGAGACAGTGACAGAGAGAGAGAGTGAGAGAGAGAAAGATAGAGAGAGAGAGAGAGACAGCTAGAGGAACTGCAGATTACTTGTATTCTCTTTAACCTTCTGGGTGGGTGTTTGTGCTGGTGACAGGGGGAATGTGAGTGTGTGCGGAGCATAGTTTACACACACAGCCATGTGTGCGCACATACACACACGTCTCTGTGTGTACGCTATAGTCTTTCTGCTTTGATGGAGGCGCAGCAGGCTGGATTAAATGGCATTAAGACGGCTTTTTACAGGAAACATTTCCCTTTGCAAATGTCAGCTGTCCAAATGTCAGCTAGTGACAGCCTCTCAGCACTAACACCGCACACACAATGGGGAGGTGGTGCACTCCACAACACCCTGCTCCACCCTACATCACCACGCGCTACCCTGCCCCACCCTACACTACTCTGCCCCACCCTACATCCCCACACACTACCCTACCCCACCTTACATCACCAAGCACTACTCTGCCCCACCCTACATCACCACGCACTACTCTGCTCTACCCTCCACTACCCTGCCCCACCCTCCACTACCCTGCTCCACCTTGCTCCATCTCCACACCAGAATCTGGAGAATTCAACAGGACAAGAGACCCCACACTTACACCATAGCGCAGGTCACCCTTAAACATAAACACACACACACACACACATACACATCTTTGAAAACTCACCAATCACTTTCACAAAATAGGCATCTGCTTCAAAGTTGTTCTTCAAAGCGTGGATCTTAAAGTCCTGTTTCCCCTCTGTTCGGCTCAGCACGATCATATCCAAAATCCCCTGCAGACGGGAAACCAGAACTCAGTCTCCCATAATGCATCAGCACTTTTCACAGCTCCATCTCTCAAATACGCCTTAGTGTCCTTTATGCTACATCAGTGCAGGCCATCAGATGAGCGGCCCAGGAAGAACGAGTGATGTGGTGGGTGCTGAGTGGGAGACACAAGACACCAGTGAGGGGGACACGTGCACCAGCATGCAGGGACTCCTGGACAAAGCCCAGTCCCGCCATGCAGGAACACAGGGATGCTGAGAGGAAAAAGAGGTACCTCGGCTGAGAGGATGGATCACCAGGAGCACAGGAAGAGAGGGGTCAGGGGTCAGTGGGAGATGAAGAATGAAGAGAGGGATGAAGAGTGGAGGAATTAGAGGGAGGGAGGGAGGGAGGGGACTTTTAAAACCCAGTCTCACCGTCTCTCACACACTCTCATACAACATACGCTCATGCATAACTCGGAGTAGAATTCAGAAAAGATGAAGAGTCATTACACTGTTCCACAGACTGAACCTAAGATTCATTCCAATGTAAACTGAGATCAGCTCAGGACCAGGATGAGGATGAGGATGAGGAAGAGGATGAGGTTAGAAGTGCAGTTAGAACAGCCCAAGCTCCAACACACAGAGACACAGAGCTGAGCTCCAGGGCAGAGAGGAGCGCAGCTGCTGTCCCAGACCAGATAACTGGGGTCTTGACACAGAAGATGCAGGTAGCAGCAGACCAGGAAAGCCAGAGAGGTGAAGGGAGAGGGAGTGTGTGTGTGTGTGTGTGTGTCCTCCACTAGAATTATTCATCACCAGGACACTCAGTGACATCAGCTACCAGCCAAGGACAATTAGGACAGATAAGAGACATGCATGGACACCTCCACATGCACATATGCATGTACATCTACACACACACACACACACACACACACACACACACACACATTCAACATGTTACATTCACTGCACACATAAGAAGGCCGTCAAGAATGAAAAACTCATTTGTGTGTGTGTGTGTGTATTCCATCAAAGAGGAGCATGAACTTAGATAATAATGAACAGCACCCAGTTAAAGGTCTCAACAGCAGGCCAGACTAATCAATCACTCAATCACAGTCTCCCACACTCTTGCTTACAAAACAGGTCCACTGCAGTTCTGGCCACACCCCACGCCGCCCCCACTATGCCTTGGCCACGCCCCCAAGCAGTCTGCCACCTCCACCCTCCTCGTGCTGTCTTCTCCTTTCACAGAAAGTGCAAAGTGCTCTTCAACAAGAACAAACAGGCCTGTCCACTCCCCCTCCCACAGCCATTAATCAAGAGGACCTTTAGAGCAGGAGGAGGAGGACTTTAACCGGAAGAGTGATGGAGAGTGTGGGATGGAATAGGGAAGGAGTGGGGAGAGGAGGGGTGGGGGGTATTGGGTGGTGTAGTGTGGGAGAGGTGTAGTGTGATGGTAGTGTATTGTGGGGGTGGGTGAACTGGGTGGTGTAGTGTAGGGGTGGGTGGAGGCAGTGGTGTAGAGTATTGGGGTTGTAGAGGTGTAGTGTAGGGGTGGGTGGAGGCTGTGGTGGGCAGCAGTATGGATGAGTGATGGAGAGCAGGCTGATCTGAGAACAGTGGACAGGACATAGCTGACTGCTTCGTTAGAGTAATGAGTGCAGGTCAACCCAGGGTGAGAACCATTACAGCCTGGGAAAATCAGATAAGGACCATGATACAGCACAGAGGTCTCAGGTTTCATTAACAAGAGAGAGACAGACAGAAGGAGAGAGAGAGACAGATGGAGGTCACTCACGTCCTCATAGATGTCAAAGAAGGTGGCGACGGCAGCCCTGGGGATGGCGCTGAGGTCCGACTGGTCCCAGTGAACACGGAACATGCGTCCAACACTGGTGCAGCTGACGTTACTGCACGGCACATTCTCCATGAGGAACGCCTGCACCTGCTCACTGCACAGGAGGGTGGGGAAGGGGTGGGGCAGAAATCGGCCAATCACTTTAATTTGCTACAACTGCTCCTATTATTTCATCATCAAACTAAATCAGGCTGTGATTGGATCTGACACTTAATGTATTCATTGCAGCACTTCCTTCATTTTTCATGATGCTTGGGTAAAACTGTAACTAAATATCTTCCAGCAGAGCTTCTGAGGGAAAAGTATGTGCAGGGTGGAGAGGGCAAGATGGAGAGGGCAGGGTGGAGAGGGGAGAGTGGAGAGGGGAGGGTGGAGAGAGCAGGGTGGAGAGAGCAGGGTGGAGAGGGCAGGATGGAGAGGGCAGAGTGGAGAGGGCAGAGTGGAGAGGGCAGAGTGGAGAGGGCAGGATGGAGAGGGCAGGATGGAGAGGGCAGGGTGGAGAGGAGATGATGCCCTGACCTGCACACAGCTGGGCAGAGCAAGCGTCCATTCTTAATATGTTAGAGGACACCTTTACTACACACATTTACTCTGAACTAATACACACAATCTCTAAGACTTCTAAGTCAGATATTAATCAAATGCAAACACAGGCACATATGCACACACGCACACGCATGAACGATGTGCAGTGAACTTGTTCATATTGAGGCTGTAAGCCTGAGCTTAGCTAGATCAGCCAGCTAGTGTTGTTCACCAGACAACGAGAAAGAAAGAGGGGGGGGGAGTCAGACACAGGGGCAGGGTTTAGTATGCAGTACGCCTCTTCATCCCAAGTTACATTATCAAACAAGTAAACAACCAGCCAAATGATCATAGGTCTAAAGTTCACAGCGAGAAAATTTCTCCCACAAAGAGAAACATTTATTAATGAGTTGCATTAATGATGCGGTCTGAGAGGCTCTTGCAGACACTCGGAGTGTAGCGTCCTCCCCACACAGACATGCAGACACTCTGAGTGTAGCGTCCCCACCACACAGACATGCAGACACTCGGAGTGTAGCGTCCCCCCCACACACACATGCAGACACTCGGAGTGTAGCGTCCCCAGCACACAGACATGCAGACACTCGGAGTGTAGCGTCCCCAGCACACAGACATGCAGACACTCGGAGTGTAGCGTCCCCCCCACACACACATGCAGACACTCGGAGTGTAGCGTCCCCCCCACACACACATGCAGACACTCGGAGTGTAGCGTCCCCAGCACACAGACATGCAGACACTCGGAGTGTAGCGTCCCCCCCACACACACATGCAGACACTCGGAGTGTAGCGTCCCCAGCACACAGACATGCAGACACTTGGAGTCTGTGTCCCCACCACACAGACACGCAGACACTTGCAACCAGACTCAGTCTCCACCCACCCTCAACAGCAGGGTGGAGACACAGTCTTTTCATCTCTTCAGTCTGTTCCGTCTCCTTGTCCCTCCCAGCATGTCTCAGTCTCCCTCCCAGTCTCTCTATGTGTGGTGTGTGCATGTGTTCTGCATGTTTGTGTATGTTGTGTTGGTTAAAACAGTTATATAAAACAGATATAGTAAATGTTGGCATGAGCAGTGTGTGTGTGTGTGTGTGTATGTGTGTGTGTATGTGTGTGTGCACGTAGGTGTGTAAGCGTGTGTGTAGGGGAAATAGCAGTAAACAGTGGAGCTGGTTGATTGTCAGGCTCCACACGGCAGCAAGAGACTACAGAGAGTGGAACACAGAGGGAAAACATCAACCCTGCAGACACACTCCCACACATACACACACACCCATACACACTCACACAGCACTGTACACATACCCATACACACTCACACAGCACTAGACACACACACATGAAGAAAGCCCACACACCCACAGCGTTGTACCACACATGTACAGACACACACAGATGAAGAAACCCCCCACACACCCACAGTTCTGTATCACACACCTACAGACACACACCCACAGTTCTGTACCACACATGTACAGACACACACATGAAGAAACCCCCCACACACTCACAGCGCAGCACCACACATGTACATAGACACACACAACCTTCGTATGTGCCTCCCAGGGGTGAGAATCTGGGCAGCCTCGTGAAGAAACCAGGCTGACAGAGAGGGCAGGGGTTCAGCCTCCATCCTCCACCGTGTTCCTCCACCCTGCTCCTCCACCCTGCTCCCTCTCTCCACGTCTCTTCCCCTCAGCCTCTCTCACCCTCCCAGTCTCTCTCTCCACGTGTCTCTCCTTCCCAGTCTCTCGCTCTCATTTCTCTATCTCTCCCTCTTTCTTCCCCTCAGCATTTCTGTCACTCATTTCCTCTCCTCTCACCATGGTCTCCCTCCCTCTCCTCCCCCTCTCTCTCTTTTTCTCTTTCGCTCCACACGTCTTTCTACTGCCAGTAGGAGCATGGCTGGTGTTCTGGTTTGTGTAACAAGCATTCCACACTCCTCCTTCTGGTAAGCTGTTCAGTGATACACAGCATGTGCAATGTGGGAACTGTATAGAACAGAAAAGTGAGAGAGAGAGAGACTGGGTGGGGAGAGAGAATATGGTAGAGGTGTAGAGAGGTAGAGGGCTAGACATGTAGAGGTGTAGAGAGGTAGAGGGCTAGATGTGTAGAGGTGTAGAGGTGTAGTGAGGTGTAGAGAGGTAGAGGGCTAGATGTGTAGAGGTGTAGAGAGGTAGAGGGCTAGATGTGTAGAGGTGTAGGAGGTAGAGGGCTAGACGTGTAGAGGTGTAGTGAGGTAGAGGGCTAGACGTGTAGAGGTGTAGAGAGGTAGAGGGCTAGATGTGTAGAGGTGTAGGAGGTAGAGGGCTAGACATGTAGAGGTGTAGAGAGGTAGAGGGCTAGATGTGTAGAGGTGTAGAGAGGTAGAGGGCTAGACGTGTAGAGGTGTAGAGAGGTAGAGGGCTAGACGTGTAGAGGTGTAGAGAGGTAGAGGGCTAGATGTGTAGAGGTGTAGAGAGGTAGAGGGCTAGACGTGTAGAGAGGTAGAGGGCTAGATGTGTAGAGGTGTAGAGAGGTAGAGGGCTAGATGTGTAGAGGTGTAGAGAGGTAGAGAGGGCTAGACGTGTAGAGAGGTAGAGGGCTAGACGTGTAGAGGTGTAGGAGGTAGAGGGCTAGACGTGTAGAGGTGTAGTGAGGTAGAGGGCTAGACGTGTAGAGGTGTAGGAGGTAGAGGGCTAGACGTGTAGAGGTGTAGTGAGGTAGAGGGCTAGACGTGTAGAGGTGTAGTGAGGTAGAGGGCTAGACGTGTAGAGGTGTAGAGAGGTAGAGGGCTAGACGTGTAGAGGTGTAGGAGGTAGAGGGCTAGACGTGTAGAGGTGTAGTGAGGTAGAGGGCTAGACGTGTAGAGGTGTAGGAGGTAGAGGGCTAGACATGTAGAGGTGTAAAGACGACTGAAGGCTGATGGATTACAGAGTGAACGATTCAGAGAATCGGCAGAACCAGTAAAGATGTGCAACTGCTCTGCTAAACACCTCAAATACTGCCTACAGCCGTCATCAGCGTGAGAGACAGTGTGCGTGTGTGTGCGCTAGACACACTATTGCCATGTTAAGTGACACTCAAACATGTCCAAGAAGGCCTACGTCATCACAATAGGTGATCGATGCAAGTCAAGGAAGCAGATGTTGGACAGCTGTTGTCGGCACCCACGATCCTGGAACCTCGTCTGCTGTCATGAGTCACCCGTCACGGCTGCTCTCTGATCTTTCTGCAGATTCCTGAAACTGCACCTTCATATGTGCATCAAGCTCCTCTCCAGAAGATCTACGGTCTCTCGTCTACCTCCTGTGATGCCACTGTCG
Organism: Brachyhypopomus occidentalis; assembly: GCA_020368025.1. Taxonomy (NCBI): domain Eukaryota; kingdom Metazoa; phylum Chordata; class Actinopteri; order Gymnotiformes; family Hypopomidae; genus Brachyhypopomus; species Brachyhypopomus occidentalis. Next base: position 2,819,999 of record JAGXOD010000031.1, read on the forward strand.
TGGTATGATGGCTGAACATCTCCAAGCTGACATCCTGTCACAGCAGGATGTGATGATGTCATCGCTATTACAGTCATATAAAAGTGCAAGTCAGTGTAGAGGAGACTTTCCATCAACACAAGCATTAGGTGGTCTGATATTGCTTAGCAACAGGGAAACAGGCACCTGAATCACTGGCTAAGCATGTGCAGACAAGTGCGCACACACACACGTGCACACAGAAACGCACATGCATGCACACACAAGACAATTTCTTACGCCCCGTCATACCATGGGTATGGGCATTCACGCATACACACACCAATGAACACACACACACGAAAACATACAGTTTCAACTCATCCAACTAGATTGAATTAAACCCCAGAAGCTTATGCGTCCTCAGTCGGTCGGAAGTTTCGCGGATTGTCCAATCAGAATGAAATTATCTGCTGATGTGTCTCAGGTGTGTGTGAGGTTTTGAAGCACTGGTATGATCTGGCTGGGACTGCCTGAGGCAGGAGCGACTCTGAGCTTTGATGATGATGATGACGACGACGACGATCGTGCATGAGGCAAGTGCTGGGCTGGTGAGCAGCAGGATACGGTGTGTGTGTGTTAAAAATTGCCCCCCATGTATTAAAAACCTGTTCCTCTCTTTTGCTCTCTCACTCTCACTGTGTGTGTGAATTGAAAACCTGCTCCTCTGTGTGTCTGTGTGTGTGTGAGACTGACAAACCTGCTCCTCTGTGTGTCTGTGTGTGTGTGAGACTGACAAACCTGCTCCTCTGTGTGTCTGTGTGTGTGTGAGACTGACAAACCTGCTCCTCTGCATGTGTGTGAATTAAAAACCTGCTCCTCTGTGTGTGTTTGTGTGTGTAAATTAAAAAAAACATGCTCCTCTCTGAGTGTGTGTGTGTGTGTGTGTGTGAACCTCTGTGTGTGAGAGAAAGACGGGGGAAGGAGAGTGAGCGTGTATGGGAGAATTCTGCTCTATATGAGCGTGTATTTATGTGTGGCAAAATATGCATGGATTTGAGAGTGTGACAAAACACAGCTGACTCTGCAACTGTGTGTGTGTGTGTGTACTGTGTCCTTCCTCCTGCCCTAGCAGGACTGATCATCCCAACCCCTCATAAAACACCGTCACGCCTATTAAACGAATATCCTGATGCCATAAAGTAGAGCATCTGATGGCATCTGATGGCATTCCATTAGACGTGCATTACCCCAGCGTGAGGGCTCTGAGTGAACTCTCCCCTCCAGCCTCTTCAGTACGCTGCTGGTTCAGAGCCCAGAGGGGCCATGTGATGACTGATCTCTTCCTTCCTCTCCCTCCTGTGTGTGTGTGTGTGTGTGTGTATGTGTGTGTGTGTGGGGATGCTTAGGTGCTGCTCACCCCTGCAGCTAGAGCAGGGAGACCCCGGGAACCTCTCTCTCAACTGACAGAGCATTTAAAGCAGAAACACTGCACAGAATCTTCTCACATTGAGGGGTTTGAAAGCAGGCCTGCTCCTCCTTGCATGTTACTGTGGATCACGGTGTCCTCAATAAAACAAGAAAATGCCAAGTCCCAGAGCGCGTGAGAGGAGGCGGTCCTAACGCCAGGTGTTTGCATACATGTCAAATGGCCATCAAGCTGAAATCTTCAAGCTCTACACCCTGTAGAGTGGAAAACAAAAAAACTACTGATGTCCACTAAGGAAGAGGAGGAGCTGGAAGGGGGAACATGGCTGTGGACCAGGATGGGCAGTGCCAACAGCATACACAGCCAGAGCCTGGAGTAGACACCACAGTGCTGTGGACAGAGGGCACAGGCAGAGAGGCTGGCACAGCACAGAGGTGATTAGTGGAGGAGACAGGTCAGAGGGAAAGAGGAGGAGAACAAGAGAGAGTTAGACAGAGAGAGAGAGAGAGAGAGAGAGAGAGAGAGAGAGACAGAGAGAGAGAGAGAGAGAGAGAGAGAGAGATGGAACCTCGCCAGGGGATCAGAGCAGCTGTCTCTCTCTCTCTCCAGTTCTTGGCTGAGCAACAACACACCTGCTGATCCACAAGATGTGTCTCTATTGGCAGACTGACTCCATCTCAGTCTCGTTTCCAACTCTACCCAACACTGCCTAATAGTACCCAACACTGCTCATCTCCTCTCAACACTGCCCAGCATTACCAAACACCTCCCAATGCTGCCTAATGCAGCCAAGGGGGCCCAACACTGCCTAACCTTGGCCAACACTGCCTAACACTGCCCATTACCAGCCAACACCGCCCAACTCTGCCTAAGGCTGCCCATCACTACATGAGCACTCTCACACCTGAAGCAATCACCCCCCCCCCCCCAAAACACACAAACAAACAAATAAATAAAAGGCCAGTTAATTCATGTAGATACATGGCTGAGCAGCCAGCTAATGCAGAAATTAATGAAACTCTACATTGAGGTAAAAGCTCCAGCTCCACAGTGAGATGAGAGGAAAGATGAAAAGAGGAGAATCAAGGAGAGGGAGTGAGGGGAGGAGAAAGGGGAGGAGCAGAGGAGAGAAGAGGTGAGGGGAGGAGAGAGGGGGTGAGGGGAGGAGAGAGGAGGTGAGGGGAGGAGAGAGGGGTTGAGGGGAGAGGAGGAGAGGCGAGAGAAGGAGAGGGCTGAGGGGAGGAGAGAGGAGGTGAGGGGAAGAGAGAGGGGAGGAGAGAGGGATGAGGGGAGGAGAGAGGGGAGGAGAGGACTGAGGGGAGGAGTGGCTTGTTGCTGTGTGCAGTTCTCTGGAACTGACTCACTCATGTCGATGACGAATGGATTTGTGCTGCAGCTTTCGGGGCTGTTTGCTGTGCTTTCCTCTGCTGATTTTATTTGAATTGACAAACAAAAATAAATGTGTTTTTCAGTGGTGTCCTCTGCATTAATATTCATCAGGTCAGATGTTGGTTTGTGAACAGAACCACAGCCAGGGAGCCCACCGCGCCCAGACAGGCAGGCTGCCACCGCCCACAGCTTCAAAACCGCATCAAGGGGGCCAAATCTCTTTTGTGTTTGTTTGTTTTGCCCTAAAGTCCCCCTGTCGTCAGAGCTGTGTCCCCTAACGCTCCCCTCCCCTCCCCTCCCCTCCCCCCCCCCCCGCTCCAGCAGCATCAAAGACGAGGGTCCGGAGGCCGTTACTTGGGAACGTTAATTGATTTTCGGAGTAAATGTGCCGAGTTGCGCCGTTTCCCCAGCGCTGAATGGCGGACGTGCTCCTACCGAGCAGCTCAGAGCCAGCGCAGGGCAGCGGCTTTCATCTCCACAGCCGCGAGAGAGGGAGACGAGGTGGGGGAGGAGAAGACAGGAGGGGCGGAGGAGAGGACACACTCCATCGGCCGGAGAGGCACGATGCCACTGGGAGGCGCTGGCCAAACAGAAGCTTCCAGCATGCTGTCGGCCAGTACCACAAACACCCACAAAGAGGAGGGACTCTCACTAAAAAGCTGAGAGTGTCTTCCTCCGAGCTGTCTCAGCGAGAGTTACAGCATGTTTATTCTCTCCCTCTACATTCTCTCTCTCTCTCCAACTCACTCTAATATGTTGATTTTAGTTCAGCTAACAAGTGTTTAATTTGCCGATGAGACTCATAGGGTCTTGTACATACACATTCTCTGTCTGCATTTCTCCAGACCAATGGAGAGTCTTTCTCCAAGCTCTCCATTAGTGTGAATAAACTGTAGTCAAACTGAGCAACTGTGGTTATTTGAACTTTTCCTGTGATACCTGGTTGAAGCATTATTCTATGATGGAGGAAGAATCCCAGGCTACGCCCCGCTCTGTGTGTGTAGACTCAGGTAAAGCCTTTTCCATATATGGGCTTCTAGGTTTTATTGAAACGCAGACACACAGAGCTCATAGAGTGACGACCCCTCTCCTTACACACCTTCACCACGGAGAGAGTGAGGTCTGCATGCTGCTGGCTGACCAACACCCTCCATCCGCTCAGGGTGATGGGCTTACACACTCTGGGTGTGTCTTTTCTCCATGGCCTAATCTCTCCACGTCTTGGTGTGCATGGAAAGGCTGATCTGAGGTCAGGCCTACCTCTGTACTGACCATTACCGCTGGAGTGAAGAGCAGAAATACTCGCTTCAAGGTCTTAATGCACCACGTAACGCTTCATAGCTCTTAAAACATACATATAATACACACAAGGTCTTAATGCAGTCACGCATAGAATTCACATGTGCATGGTCTTTATGCAGTCATGGACAAAACTCGTGAGGTCTTAATGTTCTTAATGTGCTGGAATTACAGCCCTCGTGGGGTTAATAACCATCGAGACTAGCTTGTTATTACTCACCCTTCTGACTCTCTCTTGCCCTGTGGCAGGATAAGTATGTGTATTTAGATAAAAAACGCTTTGTGTGTGTGTGTGTGTGTGTGTGTGTTTGTATGTGTGTGTGGGTGTGAGATCAGGGTTTGAAAACCCTTTTCCTTCTAGTCTGCAGTCTGAAGCAGCCATTTCTATAGCTGATGCAGACAATGGGATGAGTGGGGACACTATGAAAATGAACAGGCATCTGAGCATCTCCAGCTCATGCAAAACCCTGTGCAGTGGGACGGGTGGGTGGTTGGCTTGTTGTGTGTGTGTGTGTGTGTGTATGCATGCGCGCGCATTGCAAGATTTCCCTAAGGTGAGGTTATGTGGAGGTTGTGAAGTACTTCCTGTAAAGACATGTAACTTTCTCTCTCTCTTTTCCACACACACACACACACACACACGCCGCACACAGTAAGGCAGTAAGCACTGCCCCAGAAGCACACGAACACACGCATGCACACCCACACACACACGCACACACCCACACACACACGCACACACCCACACACACACACACACACACATGCACACACTTGAATGCAAACAGGCAGTAAGCACTGCTCCAGAAGCACACGAACACACGCATGCACACCCACACACACACACACACCCACACACACACACACACACACACACACGCACACACACACACTTAAATGCAAACAGGCAGTAAGCACTGCTCCAGAAGCCTGAAAATCACTTTCCCTCCTCTCCCTCTAACCTTTTACAACAGGCACAGACTCAGAAGTAGCCAAGATTCAAAAATAGAAAACACATCTATACCAACTGTAGGAACCAAGCACTGCATTACCCTTAACAGCAGGACAGGTGTGTGATGGAGTGCTTTATAGGGAGAGGAGTGCAGGACAGGTGTGTGATGCAGAGATGGAGTTCAGCACAGGCCTGCAGCTCCAGTCCATTCCTCAACTCCACCCTCCTCCACCACATCACTGCACACACTTCTCTACTGCCATAGCAATTCCTCACATTAATCGACAGCCCTTAATGAAACTGGTCAAAGGCTGAAATCGGACTCAAGACTCTCATGAGCCCACACAGAGACACAGCAGAGGAGACACACACTGAGGAAGATACTTGACAAGCAATAGCTCTGAAGCCAGCACAGGGTCGCCACCAGCACAGACACCATCAGCCATGGGACGCCACCAGCACAGGGATGCCACCAGCACAGGGACGCCACCAGCACAGGGACGCCACCAGCACAGACACCATCAGCCCAGGGACGCCACCAGCACAGGGACGCCACCAGCACAGGGATGCCACCAGCACAGGGACGCCACCAGCACAGGGACGCCACCAGCACATAACTCCTATTCAGAGCTTGAGTTTTGATATGGATTTTCTGCAACAACTCTGACAAATCATACCCTCACTGATACACGCTGTCTCTCATAAACACATACACACTCACACACATCCTACACACATACACACTCACACACCATACACACATACACACACCCGCACCCACTTACATACTCTCATCTGCAACATCTGGGATTACTCAGCATGCTTAGAGCTAAAAAAAAATTAATTGCAAGGCTCACTTACACACTTACACACACACTCACACACGTTTGTGTGTGCATGGGACCATGCATGTGTGTGAATGTGTGCATGTTTGTGTGTGCATGGGACCATGCATGTGTGTGAATGTGTGCATGTTTGTGGGTGCATGCGTGTCCTATAACCTTAAACTATCCTTCTGCTCAGTCATTAACATTCACAAACATCAGCCAAACCGAATGAGTGATATGTAGTCAAAACTCTGCTCTGGGTGTCTTGGGCAGACGACACAGTTTTGGCATGTTTTTAGTTACAACCCTCGTACATTTAAACTTCCTCTAGAGTGGGAGAAAGAGAGAGACATACATAATTTGGAATGTAAATGTGTGAGTGTGTGTGTGTGCGTATGTGTGAGAGTGTGTGACAGTTTAGAGACTGAGTGACAGCGAGATAGAGAGAGATAGATAGAGAGAGACAGAAGGAGACAGAGAAAGACAGAGACATGCCCCAGAGGGTGGACATGCTTCTCCTTAATACCCTGTCTGGCTGAACCGCAGAGGGACGGGAATGACAAGACAGCAAAGCTGAAAACAGAAACCTGCACGTGCATTTAATCTCACACACACACACACACACACACACACACACACACACACACACACACACACACACACACACACAGAAGCAGGCCTGTGGGTGGGTGCGTGGGTGGGTGTGCAGTGGAGCAGGAAACCCTAAACCCACTCCGATGATCCCGGGAGAGGGATGTGTTAAGCTTCCGCACACTCAAGATTACTGCGACATCTGATGCAATGTATTAGAAAGACAAGACAAATAAATAAACTCATGAGTGACGCAAATAGACTTGAGTTTGTGTGTGGGGGCTTTCAATGTCTTCATGAAGACAGCAGTATGGAGGAGAAACCAAAACAACAATTAAAAGTGACTGGCATCCCCAGAAACAAAAACAATCCAGCACGACTGGACGCTCTCCAGGGTGCTGAAATTGTCAACGGATCCACATTCAGCACCATGGACAGCACCTGTCGCCTCTCCCAGGAAGATCTACCTCACTGATTTCACCACCACTGTGTACCAGTGGCTGCATTATGGTGGCAAAGTAGACAAACCCCTTTTCTCTGCCGCCACACATATTCATGAGGCACCGCCTCCAGCCACGCTCACTGCAGTCAAGGGAAGGACAAAGGCAGTGAGACTCCTCCTCACAGATGAGTCTGGACGAGTCGGGGACCCCACACCTGTCGGTCTCTCTCTTCTCTTTCTCCGTTCTGTTTGACCTAATTTTTGTTGCTCTTCTCAACTTTGTGTGAACTTGCAGTAATTCTAGTTTTCATTATAATGGAAGGTAGGTAGTCCCCACAATCCCTACAGTGATGACTCAGAGTATATCTGGTCTGCCTGGGAGGAACCGAAGCCCGCAGAAGTAAAACGAAAAGAATTCACAGTAAGGATGTGTGTGTTTTGTGTGTGTGTGACTACACAGCCTGACCCTGTGAAGAACCCCTGTTGTACGTGTGTGTGTGTGTGCGCGTGTGTGTGTCCAGGTCTCAGAGGTCTGACCTATGTGTGGGGTCTGCACCCCCCGGCTGCACTAGGGACGGGCTGGTGTCACAGAGACGGACACCTCCCTCTGGACCGTCTCCTGTCTGGCTCCCTTACACTGATGACATCTATCCTCCGTCTCCCAGCAAACCCTTTTGTCAACAACGGATGGGCAGCAAAACATGGCCACTGAACTTACATGGTGTATTCTGGTATGAATCTCTTAAGATGTGAATGCTGTGGTTATTTTCTGGACAGTGATGTGCTGGAGAGACCCCCCCCCTCCCCCAGCCTGACAGACAGGAGCCTACAGCAGCAGCATAGTGAGATCTGAGAGTACGCACGCACACACACACACACACACACACACACACACACACACACACCTCCTGGGAGCAGCTTACCGGCGGCTCGTGTTGCGGAGAATAGCCAGTGCGTCAGGGAAGCCGTCCAGGTTGTAGTCCCCTATGTGCAGGGTGATGGGAAGCTCCAGCTGTCCAGCTATGGGGCTGTCGGGAGGGGACACAAACCCCCACAGTGTGTCCCGGCTCTGGAAATCCAGCAGGACAGGCGCCCACTAGGGGGAGCCAGAGAGGGAGGGGGAGGGGGAGACGGAGATTATTGATTATTGTTGGCTGTAAGGCCAGTTATAATAATGAAGAAGTAAAAACATTTAAGCAATAGCTTTAGATCTGTACTATACATAAGTACTTCACACACTAATTCAATAAAACCTCATGGCTACATTTAAATTAAAGATTAATATCTATTACCTGGGAGACATATTGTTCTGGGGAGCTTAAAAACAAGATGATAGATGGAACCCCAGCACTGATTAGGAATTATGGAGGGTCTGTTAGTCAAAGGCTGCATATTTATTCTAAGTGTGAGTGTAGGGGGATGCAGAGGACTGGTCCACCGCAGATGTAGGGGTGTTTGGGGGTACAGGGACTGGTCCACTACAGATGTGGGTATGTTTGGGGTGTAAGTGATGGGACACTGGAGATGATTTTACACACATAGCAAAATCAACTTCAGAGAACTCTCAAGAGGCCAAAGCACAAGAGCCTGGGAGGTCTCATTCTCCTTCAGTCTCATTTAATGTGAGACTAAAACCTGTAAAACCTGTAAGAGACAGGAATGAGTGTGTGGGAAGAGCTGGCCTGTGCTCACTGAATAGAGGAGGTTACAGGAGGAATAGAGGAGGTCCTCACTGGGAGGACACAGAACAACAGAACAGAGCTGGAAAAGACTGAATACAGCATTGTGCTTGCTCTCCCCCCTCTCCCCTAGAGCCCTCCCTCCCTCTCCCCCTCTCTCTCTCCCTCACACACACACTGTGTGGGCCATTAGTGTTGATGTGGGGGAGGTAGGAGCCCAGATGCTGCAGGCCTTACTCACTCATGAATGTTAAGCAGAGAAGCAGGTGCACCCCCCGCCCCAACAGAGGGCTCAGGACAGGCAGAGAATCAGACACACCTGGGGGGCCCAAAACGGCTGTTTCTGCACTCCGAATGGAGAAATGCAGAGTAAACATCAGGCACACTGTAGCAGCATGAGAGGAGAACCATGGTGGGGCGTGTGTGTGTGTGTGTGTGTGTGTGTAGAAGACTAAATGCTTAGTCCTAAAGCCTTAGTCCTCATCGACGGCTGTTTCATCAATGACCTCCACTGCAGTATGACTCAAAACACGGCTGCTATTGTGTGTTTGTCATGAGAGCAACATGGAGAGTGTGGGGTGTGTGTTGTGTGCTGTGGAGTGTGTGTGTTGTGTGCTGTGTGGTGTGTGTGTGTGCTGTGTGTTGTGGGCTGTGTGTTGTGTGCTGTGTGGTGTGTGTGTGTGCTGTGTGTGTGTGCTGTGTGGTGTGTGTGTGTGCTGTGTGTTGTGGGGTGTGTGTTGTGTGCTGTGTGTGTGTGCTGTGGGGTGTGTGTTGTGGGGTGTGTGTGTGCTGGTGCTGTGGTGCTCATCTAGTAATGATCGAACTTCTACATTCCTCATGACCTCCTCATATACCAGCTCCCCCCTCTCTCACTCTCCCCCTCACTCCCTCTCTCCCCTATGCTTCTATGCAAGAATGTTACATTATTGCCAAATCATATTAACATAAACACAAAAGGACAAATAGGAAGGAAAATTACTAAAAACACACAATACCCATAAACTCAATGGCCAGTAAAGGGTAATGGGTAAAGAGCAGAGCAGTAGCTGGCTGATCCCATATGGGGATGCTATGAATTTGGCTGCTCACTCTCGAATATTCAAACTCAAACTGCTTTATTGGCAAGAATTATAATTAACAACAGTTGCCAAAACATTAACAGAATTAATGGAAAAAACTGTAGAGAGAAAGGAGAAGAACATGAAGACGTCCACGCCTCCTCTCTCACATCAGCACTGAGTGGGTGGAGCAGAGCTGTGGATGGATCACCCCAACCCCCTCCGCTCCATCGTATGTGTCATAGACACACTGACATACGTGGAGTCTGTGAGTGGACGGAGCACAGAGAGGCCGCCCGCACCTGCTATGATCTCTACTGCCCTCTTCAGGCCAGTTCACTGGGTAAAGAACACAAAGTGGGTGGAATAGGTATGGAGAGAGAGATAGAGAGAGAGAGATAGAGAGAGAAAGGGTTTGTGTGTGTGAGTGTATAGCCTTTCTGTTGTCACCTGTATTCTCCCTGTACCTGTATTCACCTGTATTCTCCAACAGAGACTCAGGAGAGAAAGAGATGGAGAGAGAGAGGAAGGCAGAGGGAGAACAACAGGCTGTAAGCCCGTGTTGATATAGTAGGCTGATCGTGGTTCTGGGGGCGTGGCTCTGGGGGTTGGGGCGTGGCTCTGGGGGTTGGGCCGTGGTTTTTGGGGGTGAGGCTTGGTATGCAGCTTCAAAACATCCAAAAGTTTAAAAATAACCCAGAGCAGCTGTGCTGCTGCCTGGCTGCTGGCAGGACTCGCTGTTGGCCAATGAGAGAGCTGGAATTCAGCAGCGCGAGCCAATCCCACTTCCCACTGGAGTAGAAGAGCCTGCCAAGCACCCGCCTACTGCCAAAAGCCACATCTTGCAACTGTGCTAAAACACACCATTATACACCAAGGGCCCAACCTGCAGCCAGGACAGGTCCTCTAATGGTAACCTCAGGGAGTGATGGAGAGAGAGAGCGAGAGAATGAGAGAAAGAGAATGAGAGAGAGAGAGAAGGAAAAAATGCTGGTAACACTTTACTCTGAAACAATACAAATGAGCTGAAGATCAACACCCCAGCCAGTTCTGCAACACCCCTGTACCTGCCGAGCCTCTGAGAGGCACTGGGCCTCACAATGTGGCAGGCAGCAGCAGGTACTGCATGTGGAAGGAGGTCAGTATTTAGCAGGCTGGACAGGGCCTGGTGGGGCAGAGGAGCTCAGCTCTGGGGGCAGAGCTCAGAGCCCATGTTGAAACAGGCCTGGACCACAACCAAACACCAAGTGCACACACACTCAGTTTGATCAGAGAGATAAAGACAGAAAGAAAAACACAGCACCACACACACACACACACACACACACACACACAAACATGCATGCATGCGTGAACACAGACTTCACCTAATCAGAGATGGAGACGGAAGCTAATCAGTGTCATCCAGGATAATGAGACACTATAATTAACCAGCCACCAAAGAAAAAGTGCATAAACGGCGCCGCTGCCTTCTGATGGTGAAGTGTTTATTAGAGGAGAGAGGAGACAGACACAGCTCCACCAGGGCTCAGACAGGCCCGCGACCCCACACACACCCCACTCACACTCCACACACACACCACACATGGTGTCTAGACACTGAATTCACACACACACACACACAGAAGGAACAGCAACATACGTAGAACTGCTACACAGAAAACATCTACACAGGCAAGCTGCAACACCTACACACACCCAGAGAAAAGTGACACATGAAGAACAGCTACACACAGAGGACAACAGGTACAAACTTGAGGGGAAAAGCCAAACACCTTGAAATAGCATCTACGAGTGGCTTCTAAGAACAGTTCCACACTCTAAGATCAGCTACATGCATCTTCTAAGGACAGTTCTTTCTAAGAACACTACACATCAACTACACATTACAGATTTTACAGTGTATTTTTGATGATTACCTCACCATCACCGTGATCAAAAGACCAACAACAACACATTTCCATCAATCATCATCCACGTTAACTTTATTTTGTTCTTCACACCCAGGGGCTTCAGGTGCTTTTGGATCCAGCAGCTTCCCAAGTAAACAGCAGCTGGAGTGAACGCCTCCCTCTCTACAGACTCCACTTTAATCCTGCTCTTCCGCACGGCCATGCGGACTGCACGGTGCCCCTCGGGCTGAATAATCCACTATTACAGTAATCTTCCCTGCCATGTCTATCATGTGTGTAACTTCATCATACATGTATGCGGTTTATCACACAGATGAGCGGGACACTGCAGACCTCCACCAGGCTAAGCTGAGCTGTGTCCTGTATCAGGAGGAACTGCACACAGACCTGCTGCACACAGACCTGCTGCACACAGACCTGCTGCACACAGTCACTCTGTTTCACCTTCTAATGACCATGTGACACTGTGGGAATACAGATTTATGACAATGCTCTTAAAATGGTAGCAATAATACTGGATTCAAAAGGGCGTGAAACCTTCTCCCTGCTGAACATCCTCATTATTCTTGTGATTTCAAGATATCAAACATTTTTATTTTAACTTGTAAGTTATAACCAAGATAAACTGAGGAACTGGTTGAACTTGGGAAGACATAACACAAGCTTAGAGACACCTGCAGTGTCTGATTTAACTGAATCAAGTGCTTTCACAAGCAGAGCGTATGTGTAGGTTATGACAGCACATCTGAATCACTTTCTTGCCAATTTTCAACAATGGGTTTGTAATACAAACACTGCATAAGGCCTGTGTTTCAGAAGCGACCCTAAACCACCCTAACACAGTGCCACATGAGCACACATCAGCAATGATTTGTGCAAGTAAACAGAGAAATGTCTTTTATTCTTGTTCACTGTGTGTGTACATGCATGTGTGTGTGTGTGTGTGCGTGCGTGCGTGTATGCATGTGTACATGTATGTGTGTGTATGCAGCTGGTTTTTCTCTTGTGTCAGTCCCTGCGTGTGTTTACATACATGTGTGTACATGCGTGTGTGTGTGTGTCAGCCTGTGGTTAATGTAAAACTAGGCACACTCATCCAGCATTCATGACTAATGAGGCATTTCAACATCATGAGGAAAGCAAGTTCTGATCTCAAGAAAAACAGCGTTTGTTGTTTCGAGATTGCAAGAAAAATCAGATATCAAAACAACAGGAAACAAAACACCACAGCCACAAACTACAGCCTTCCCGGGCTTCTTTACGCCCGCCTGGGCTAACTCACACCTGTCTGGGCTAACTCACACCTGCTTGGGCTAACTGACACCTGCCTGGGCTAACTCACACCTGCCTGGGCTAACTCACACCTGCCTGGGCTAACTCACACCTGCCTGGGCTAACTGACACCTGCCTGGGCTAACTCACACCTGCCTGGGCTAACTCACACCTGCCTGGGCTAACTCACACCTGCTTGGGCTAACTGACACCTGCCTGGGCTAACTCACACCTGCTTGGGCTAACTGACACCTGCCTGGGCTAACTCACACCTGTCTGGGCTAACTGACACCTGCCTGGGCTAACTCACACCTGCTTGGGCTAACTGACACCTGCCTGGGTTAACTCACGCCTGCCTGGGCTAACTCACACCTGCCTGGGCTAACTCACACCTGCTTGGGCTAACTGACACCTGCCTGGGCTAACTCACGCCTGCCTGGGCTAACTCACGCCTGCCTGGGTTAACTCACGCCTGCTTGGGCTAACTGACACCTGCCTGGGCTAACTCACACCTGCCTGAGCTAACTCACGCCTGCCTGGGCTAACTCACGCCTGCCTGGGCTAACTCACGCCTGCCTGGGCTAACTCACGCCTGTCTGGGTTAACTCACGCCTGTCTGGGTTAACTCACGCCTGTCTGGGCTAACTGATACCTGTCTGGGGTAACTCACGCCTGTCTGGGGTAACTCACGCCTGTCTGGGCTAACTGATACCTGTCTGGGGTAACTCACGCCTGTCTGGGCTAACTGATGCCTGCCTGGGCTAACTCACGACCACCACGCCTTCTTAATGACCTCCTGGGCTTCTTAACAACCTCCTGGGCTAACTCACGACAGTCTGGGATAACTCACGACTGCTTGCTTCTTCTTCAACCTGTGAAGTCCAACGTCCAAGCTGAAGGCCATGTTTGGAATCTTGTAAAGCTGGCCATGCAGAATCTGTGAACAAGCTCCTCTCTACATCTTGGCCTTTATTACGTAGAGAGATGTCCCACTCTGTCCCATTTATACAAGAGTGCACTTTTGTAAAAAAGCTTCAAAAGTTTATCAGAATTTTTTTTTATCAAATATTTTCACTTTTGTGCTTTTTAATACAATTGTCAGTGTATACAATACTGTGAAACAATACAATACTGTGTATACAATACAATACTGTGAAACAGCGATACTTTTATATGGTTGTCAAATTGTGAAAATCTGTCAAATCTCTAACCGCAACATACACATTCTCTAAGTTCCCTGAAACACTGACCCCAACCCCCTCACTCACTCTCACTCACACACACACACACACACACACACACACACACACCCTTTAGCGGGTTTTGCAGGACATGATACGTAGGCTTTCAGTATGTGTGCTCTTGGTGGGGGAGCAGTGTGAACAGAGTTCTGTATTTTACAGGTTGTACTATTAGAATGGAATTTGAAAGCAAACGGGTGTCCCAGGGATATAACCCAGATAACACCACACACTCCAGAGTGTGGGCTGGGGAGGGGGAGAACATCAGAAGAGAGACATGGGGAATGAAAACATATCGCAATAATGTGGAACAGAGAATGTTAGTGTGTGTGGCTGAGAAACGGTGAAGGAAGATGCTCATTCGTCTGTGGTGCACAGTGAGAGGAAAGACAGGAAAACTCTAAGAGGCTTCTACCTCCCTCCCTCTCTCTCACTCTCTCCTTCCCTCTCTCACTCTCTCCCCCCTCTCTCCCTTCCTCCCTCCCTCTCTCCTTCCATCTCTCCCTCCATCTCGTACTCTCTCCCTCCCTCTCCTTCCCTCTCTCACTCTCTCTCTCCCTCCATCTCTCACTATCTCCTTCCATCTCTCCCTCCATCTCTCACTCTCTCCTTCCATCTCTCCCTCTTTCCCTCCCTCTCTCTCTCTCCTTCCATCTCTCACTATCTCTCTCCCTCCCTCACTCTCTCCCTTCCTCTCTGCCTCTATCCCTCACTCTCTCACCCTCTCCCTCCCTCCCTCCTTCTCCTCCTCCCTGTCATCCTCTTTCCCTTTCTTGTACCTTCTGTGGTTTGGGTGTGAAATCCCTACAGCCTGTTGTCTGATGTTTCACGAGGGCTGTGGTTTTGTTTACTAAGGTGTAGTCTCTCTGGTAGAAGAGTACCCCCCCCCCCCCAACCAGCCAGCGCTTCATTAAGCCAAGAAATTAAAATCAGAGTGTGTTGGTGGGGGCGATGATGCAGGGTGAATATCCGTTCCAGTGAGCTCCGTCACAGGAGGGGGGGGCGTGGTTGCCGAGCGACACCAATGCTTAATGAAGTGGGGGCTTTATGGGCCAGAGGAATAACCTCAGCGCTCGTCACATTAGCGAGCGACATGTGACTATCGACCGCGCGGCAAAAAAAGCGCCAGTCACTGGGTTCTTCATTAACCCCTCTGGAAGAGATGCGAGTCTGTGCTTAGTGAGGAGAAGAGTCCCAGCACTTAATTCACACCATGGACCCGGGGGTGAAAGGGCAGCTGCTTCTGTCACCGGGCAACAGAGATTGGCTCTGGAGCAATCTGGTTTTGACAGAAATTAGCTTGTGCAACGATGATAGGCCTGCAGACATGGGGGAGGAGTTAGAATCATGCTGTGGAGGGGCGTAGGGGCGGGAGGTGGGGGGGTGGGGTAAGAGAGGCAGGCAGGTGGCACAGTAAAAAAAAAAGGGGGGAAAGGGAGGGTGGAAGACTGGAGGGAGAGAGAGAGAGGAGAGGGAGGGGGAAGGTGAGAGAGGAAGAGAGAGAGAAAGAGGGAGGGAGAGGGGGAGAGAGAGAGCGAGGAAAAAGAAAGAGAGGGAGAAAGGGGGGAGAGGCAGAATGAGAAAGAGAGAGAGGGACAGAGTGATAGGGGGAGAGAGAGAGAGAGACAGGCAGAGAGGGGGAGAGACAGATGGAATTTGTAGCTTGCCCCGGGAGACCAGCGGGTAGACACTGCCATGCATGAGGCCGTGTGCTCAGAAGGCCCTGCTGCCTCCTCTCCACATCTGCAGTGAAGATCTTGGCTCAGGGGGAACAAAGGAACAGGAGCGTTCCAGTCACACTGGCACGCTGCAAAACCAGCAAGATGTTAAAACAATGTTCATATCTCTGTGGGGAGTTTTTGAAGTCCATTTAAAATCACACATTTTCTACATGATTCCATTTAACCAGCTCTTACACACAATTCTGGTTTTAGAGCTGGCATGAATGCCATTTCACAGTTTACAAATACTCACTGGTGTTCCCTGATTAGTATCTAAGTAGTCATTCTCAAAAACAATAACGCTTCAAAATGCAAAACCTAACAATGTTAAGCATGACCACAATTGTACTTCAGAATGAGCATATCCACTTCACAACAACGCTGCATTAATAATACATCCTGTTACAGTTCTGTGTCCTGTTTAGAAGCTAATAAGCATAATGAAGTCTACTGAGAGGCAGATCTAGGCAGAGATACACCACTTCAAAAGTATACGGATGGTAAGTAAGGTTAAAAGTATGTGGACACCTCACCATCCCACCTGTATGCGCTGCCCCCCGCATTATAGTCTCCATTATTCTGGGATTTTCAGAGAGATCTTGAAACGTGGCTAAAGGGATCTGTGTCCATTCAACAGAGGGCATGTGAGGTCAGGGTGTGATGCTGCACAGGAAGGTCTGGCGCACTGTGGAGGCTCAGGTGTTGGGTGGGAGTGAGGTCAGAGGTCAGAGCTCTGCACCAAGGCCCCTGGAGCTCCTACACACCAAACTCATCAAACCGTGTCTTCATGCACCTCGCTTTGTGCACTGGGACACAGTCGCGCTGGAACAGGACCACTGTTCCTCCTGCACCAGTCTGCAGCTACGGCATCTCCCAGAAGGCAGTGTTCTCCTGGCATCTGCTGAACCCAGATTCATCCATCAGACTGCCAGATAGTGTACTCCAGAGAACACACTTCCACTGCTCCTGAGAGCAGTGCTGGCATGCTCCACCAGTGGAGATTTCAAAGGTATGTGTTTCAATTTATACACCTGTTAGCAATGAGTGTAACAAACACCTGAACTCAGTAATTAGGCCATACAGAGAGTGTGTAATAAGTATTTCATTTATATTGCACTCACATCCACTCACAAATTGCTATTATGCCTCCAGGATATGGCAATTTATTGCCATGTTTTGCATTTTTCTCATCATCTGATAATTAAACATGTTCCACACAGCTTATCTCTGTCGTCTTTGCCCTCGGTCGCTGGTACGACTCCGCCCGTTCCCCTGAGCTCAACACACGGCCTCTCCCAAACTCACACTGCACGAGCCTCAATGTTCCCTTTTCCCCTAATGAAAAACGCCACATGGTCAGAACATGGAGACCATTCTACTGGCAGCCCTTGCAGTGACAGTCCCTGCAGCTCAGTCTACCCTGAGGAGAGCGCAGACAGAGCCCACAGTCAGGAACAGCAGGACAGCTGATCACATCCTCAAACAGTGCAGTCATGACCCTCTGACCGGAGGGTCGTGGGTTCGAGTCCCAGGCTCTAGGCCATGACTGAAGTGCCCTTGAGCAAGGCACATAACCCCAACTGTTCCCTGGTGCTGGACTAGGGCTGCCCACCGCTCTGGGCACGTGTGCACCACAACCCCCTAGTGATCACTAGTGTGTGTTCTCACTGCACAGATGGGTAAATGCAGAGGACAAATTTCGATTGGGGTAAAAATCACAAAATATGACAAAATATGGCACATTTATTTACATTTTATTCTACACGATGACCAACATCCTGCACCTGTACTACGCTACACGATGACCAACATCCTGCTCCTGTACTACGCTACACGATGACCAACATCCTGCTCCTGTACTAAACACACTACAAAATGACCAACATCCTGCTCCTATACTAAACACCTGTACATTTTACTACGATGACCAACATCCTCCTGCACCTGTACAATGACCAACATCCTGTTCCTGTACTACGCTACACGATGACCAACATCCTGCTCCTGTACTACGCTACACAATGACCAACATCCTGTTCCTGTACTACGCTACACGATGACCAACATCCTGCTCCTGATGACCAACATCCTGCTCCTGTACTACACTACATGATGACCAACATCCTGCTCCTGTACTACGCTACACGATGACCAACATCCTGCTCCTGATGACCAACATCCTGTTCCTGTACTACGCTACACGATGACCAACATCCTGTTCCTGCACTACGCTACACGATGACCAACATCCTGCTCCTGTACTACACTACATGATGACCAACATCCTGTTCCTGCACATCATCCTGTTCCTGCACTACGCTACACGATGACCAACATCCTGTTCCTGCACTACGCTACACGATGACCAACATCCTGCTCCTGTACTACACTACATGATGACCAACATCCTGTTCCTGCACTACGCTACACGATGACCAACATCCTGTTCCTGTACTACGCTACACGATGACCAACATCCTGCTCCTGTACTACACTACATGATGACCAACATCCTGCTCCTGTACTACACTACATGATGACCAACATCCTGCTCCTGTACTACACTACATGATGACCAACATCCTGCTCCGTCAGGGGCCTTTTCACTTGACAGCAAACCCCGTTACATAAATTCAGTTCATACACTTTTATCACTTCACGAACAAACAAGCTATTTATTACTGCACAACGAGGCACAATGTTTGACTGACATGTGCTAATGGCTGCATATGTTGCATCAGCCTGCTTGAAAGGCATTTTGACAATATCTCATACAGAGGACACGATTAAGCCTCCATGATTCAAGTTCTTAAAAAGCTCTGTGTCTAATTTATTTAGCAGCAGGCACAAGACTGATCATTTGTACAGGGAAGGTAAGTCCATACAGGTACATGTACAGGGTCCATACAGGTAGTGGAATACTATGACAGATGCAGGTCAGCTTAATGTGGTTTAACTTACAGTGGGGTTGGCTGATATCTACCTAGGGTTAGGTTTAGGGTTTCATACCTACAGGGAAGCATCGGGAAGCACGATTTCATTGTGCGGTCTGTAGGGGGATAATTCATTTATAATTAAATGACTAATTTAATTGAAATTCATTGATTATTTAAATTTAGATTAAGTAATTAATTACTATTACCTCTGGTGTCATCATGATGTTGGCTCACTATCGTTGATGGATGATGTCATCGTCCATGATACCAACCCTAACTCCCACTGTTCTAAATTTATGGGGCCCCCCATCACCAGTTCAATCACTGCATGAGGAACCAGTCATCAGAGGGACGCCAGTAATCGACGTCCTCCGCAGTGTTAGGCACAGGACCCAGGGGACACCAGCACAGTGAAGCTCAACCACTTTATCCTACCATCTCACTGTCTGCAGCAGTGAAACGGAGATTTGGTTTATTGATATGCTAAGAAGCGTTGGAAGGAGGAGCTCTCCTGCTAGCTCTCTCTTCACTCACTATTTTTTTTACTCCTAAATTATTCTTATTAATTCTCGCCGTCTAGTAGGATTATGGGTCGTGTGCTTTACAGTGCGGTTGTGTGTTCTGCTGCAAAACCAAACCATCGCATGACAAGATGGGAGAATTGTGGAGAACACCAGACACAGATAGGCCTGAATAACTACCCTGTCTCCACATCTTCCACCACCCCAGAGTAAGTGGAGAGGGGGGGAGAGAGAGAGAGAGAGAGAGAGAGAGGGAGAGAGAGAGAGAAAGGGAGAGGACAGATAGGAGAGGAGAGAGAAAGGAGGAGAAGAGAACACAGGAGAGCACAGTCCCTCATTTCCTTCAGGTCTTTACCTCTTTGCCTCATGCACAAACAATGATGTTGAAATTCTGCACACCCACTTTCATCATTGCAAACACCCCTCCTGTCTGTCGCTTTACCTCTCTCCCCCCCCCACTCTCTCCCCCCCCACTCTCTCACCCGCTCACACTCTCTCACCCGCTCACACTCACCCCCACACACTCCCCCCCCCCCAAGTTGAATGGATTGGCTCTAGGATTGATGGCGGTAGCTTTTAATGTGAAGTTAAAAGCCTGCGGTATGTTAAGGTGTTGGCACAGTGGTGTTTACAGGTACACAAAAGCAGGTGTGTGTGTGTGTTTGTGTGTGTGACAGAGAGAGAGAGAGAGGGAGAGAAAGAGACATGGACAACAAGAGAGAAACACACATGCACACACACACACGCCGACCCGTATGCTTGCACACACAAACTCCGACCTGTAGGCACACACACACACACAGACATGTATGCATGCATGCACACACACGCATGTGCGTGCACATGCACACATGCTCACCCGCACGCGTGCGCCCACAGACACACACACACACGATAAGAGAAATAAAGAGTGTGAAACAGATGGAGCTTTCTCTCCTGTCTCCCTTTAGTTCAATGAGTGTAAAGCTCCATGTTAACATCATAAATAATTAGGCGATTAGCGTGAGAGAAAAATGTGGGCTGTAGGAGAGTTAGAGTGACACGCACACACTCAGTCGTGTGATCACTGTTAGAGTGACACACACACTCAGGAGAGTGATCCCTGTTAGAGTGACACACACATTCAGGAGAGTGATCCCCGTTAGAGTGACACACACACTCAGGAATGTGTGCAGGTGCGTCTGTGTATTTCAGAGCATGTGGGTTAAACTCACTCTCTCTCTCTCTCTCTCTCTCACACACACACACACACAAACACAAACTCATTTCATACCTGCTGTGTCTAAAGAACAGATGGTGTACAGGCTCCCACACAAACAAGGACACATGCACGCGCACACACACACACACACATACACACACACAAACTCAACCAGACAAACATACAGATACACAAGCATTCACAGAAACGTGCATATGCGCACACATTCACATAGAAAGTATCACACTATGCACATAAAATCATATTATGAAGATTAAGAAATCTCCAGGGAAAGAACAAATAGGATAGGCAAATAATCATGCCATGACCCACCACAGAGAGAGTGCTCACTGCTACTCACCACCACAGAGAGAGTGCTCACTGCTACTCACCACCACAGAGAGAGCTCACTGCTAAACACCACCACAGAGAGTGTGTTCACTGCTAAACACCACCACAGAGAGAGTGGTCACTGCTACTCACCACCACAGAGAGTGTGTTCACTGCTAAACACCACCACAGAGAGAGTGCTCACTGCTAAACACCACCACAGAGAGTGTGCTCACTGCTAAACACCACCACAGAGAGTGTGTTCACTGCTAAACACCACCACAGAGAGAGTGCTCACTGCTAAACACCACCACAGAGAGTGTGTTCACTGCTAAACACCACCACAGAGAGAGTGCTCACTGCTAAACACCACCACAGAGAGAGTGCTCACTGCTAAACACCACCACAGAGAGTGTGTTCACTGCTAAACACCACCACAGAGTGTGTTCACTGCTAAACACCACCACAGAGAGAGTGCTCACTGCTAAACACCACCACAGAGAGAGTGCTCACTGCTAAACACCACCACAGAGAGAGAGTGCTCACTGCTAAACACCACCACAGAGAGAGAGTGCTCACTGCTAAACACCACCACAGAGAGAGAGTGCTCACTGCTAAACACCACCACAGAGAGAGAGTGCTCACTGCTAAATAGCACCACAGAGAGTGTTCACTGCTAAACACCACCACAGAGAGAGAGTGCTCACTGCTAAACACCACCACAGAGAGAGAGTGCTCACTGCTAAACACCACCACAGAGAGAGAGTGTGCTCACTGCTAAACACTACCACAGAGAGAGAGAGTGCTCACTGCTAAACACCACCACAGAGAGAGTGCTCACTGCTAAACACTACCACAGAGAGAGAGAGTGCTCACTACTAAACACCACCACAGAGAGAGTGCTCACTGATAAACACTACCACAGAGAGAGAGAGTGCTCACTGCTAAACACCACCACAGAGAGAGTGGCCATTGTGTCCTCAGCTCTACTACTACTGCTTTCCTGACCTGTGCTTTCCTCCCTTCTCCTCTCCTCTCCTCCACTCCTGTCTCCTCTCCTCCCCTCCTGTCTCCTCTCCTCTCCTCCACTCCTGCCTCCTCTCCTCTCC
Source organism: Brachyhypopomus occidentalis (assembly GCA_020368025.1). Taxonomy (NCBI): domain Eukaryota; kingdom Metazoa; phylum Chordata; class Actinopteri; order Gymnotiformes; family Hypopomidae; genus Brachyhypopomus; species Brachyhypopomus occidentalis. The sequence goes on from JAGXOD010000031.1 coordinate 2,841,867, forward strand.
TCCACTCCTGCCTCCTCTTCTCTCCTATGTCAGGTAAAATGGCATGTTTACATGCTTGAATTCCCAAATGAGGAATAAAGAGAGTCAGTGATGGAGGGTGAATGAGAGCGATATAAAGAAGCAGGAAACAGAATGAGAAAGCACACTGATGGGCAGGAAGGGGTGAAAGGTCACAGAGCCCATCCTCTTCCTTTTGGTTTGAGTGAGTGAGTACATGTGTGTGTATGTGGTGTGTGATGGGGTTTATTTGTGTATATGTGTGGTGTGTGTCTGTGTGGTGTTGGGTGGGAGTGAGGTGTATATAAAAGTGTGTGTGTGTGTGTGGTGTAGAGTGTGTGATAGTGAAGTCCATTACTCGTGACAGGCACACAAAAGCATGCATGTTATTACACTCTCCACTGTCTCTTCTTTCCTCTAATCCCCTCCATCTCCACCCTCTCTTCCTGCCTCTAATCCCCTCCATCTCCAACCTCTCTTCCTGCCTCTAATCCCCTTCATCTCCACCCACAGAAACTGTGACTTATAAAGTTGGTAATTATGACAAATTAAAAAATGCACCATTGCATTAACTTAAAACACACAAAATAAGATAGAAGCGTTAATAGTTTATTTTCGACTTCTCTTTTGTTGTGAATGAACAAAGCTGCCTCCTCTGCTGAAGGCAATGCGTGGTGCTGATGGGCTTCTGACAGCAGTGTGAGTAGCATGTCTTCCGCTTACATTTGACACATATATGTGTGTTGCCACGTTTTTGCATATGTTTATATTTTTTTATATACATAGAGTCACGTTTTGAAATATGAAGCTCTACTATGGCAAAGCTTCCTGTGTGATGCAGAGGTGCTATCAGCCACTTCCCCGTAATTCTACTCGTACTGTTTGTGCATGTGGGTCTTTAGGAAACTGGGACAGAACTCTTTGAAGAGAATTCCAGATTACATCAATCATGCAATCAGCCTATCAATCAATCAGCCAGTCTCACAGCTGTAAGAGAGTCCTACTATAACACACCACACACATTTGTCAACGACCACAAAAATCCCTGGAGTGTCTTACTGCGGAGACGATCACTGCTCAGCGCTGCTTGACGACACTGTTGGGCATTACAGCTCTGCCAGACTGCAGCTGAATGAGTGAGTGAGTGAGTGTGTGTATAACTGGATGAGTGAGTGAGTGAGTGAGTGAGTGTGTGTAACTGGGTGAGTGACTGAGTGAGTGTGTGTAACTGGGTGAGTGGCTGAGTGAGTGTGTTTCCACCATGGAGATTATGTTGTCATTGCTGCCCATTATCCGTCCATGTTGTCTAAAGTATATTGTCTGATTATAGTGCACGCTGTCATTGTATATAGGAGGTTAACATCACGGAATAGAGTGATTTTTGACAGCAGTCGCAGGCATTAGGTCTGTGAAAGCTGTTGTTTTTCCGGCTTTATTGTTTTGCTGATCATGGGGGTTTCTGGTTGTAGCTCTAATTGTATTTGCTGTGTTAACAGCAGCATACAGCCACTGAATGCCACTGAAAGGGCAGTTAAAGGGGTGAACCAGGAGCGCTTACGGGAGCAGCAGTGGACTAGGTGATGCAGGTAGAGTGGTGATGGGGACATGGGTGGAGGTGGTAATGGTGATGCAGGTGGAGTTTGTGATGGGGACATGGGTGGAGGTGGAGTACCTCAGCTTGGCCCGATTTTGCCAGGTAAATGCCACTTTTCACACACGCGCTGTCCATGCACACAGGCAGGAGGTGGTCCTGGGATCCATCGCCGTCTGAAAGCAGAACAGAGAGACAGAGGTCAGAGAGACAGGTGAGAGACAGGACGACCACACTGTCAGTGACAAGGTAAAACGTTGGGCGGAGGCTGGCAGTGTTGGGCGTTGTCTGGCAGTGTTGGGCGGAGTCTGGCAGTGTTGGGTTGGAGAAGTGGGAGAGGGAGAGGAGGAAAGACGTGGGAGAAGTAGAGAGGTTGCTGGGGACGGGGTAGAGTGTGAATCTGAAAAAATGAGAGGCATAAAAAGATTGAGAAAGAAACCAAGAGAAAGAGATGAGAGAGAGATGAAGGGAGAAGAGAAAAAAAGAAGGAGAGCTTGAGAGTGAGGAAGAAACAGAAAGAGAGGGTGAGAGAGAGGGTGAGAGAGAGAGAGAGAGAGAGAGAGAGAGAGAGAGAGAGAGAGAGAGATTGCGACAGGGAAGGGTGAGAGTTAGGAGAGTCAGTGGCATGAAGCTGGCATATAGTACAACTGGCATAAGTACAACAGCTTACAGAGAGGGACACACACACACCAGACTCACCACACTCTTACACACATACTCTTACACACAGTTTGTGTTATATATAAATATATAAATAATGTGTGTATACCCTGTGTGTGTGTGTGTGTGTGAGAGACAAAGAGAGAGTGTGAGTACCATATTAAGTGAGATATTTAACCACATTAAGCAAGGTATTCAAGTGTGAACTCCCAGAAGAGCTCCGATTTGTGGTGGTGGTTCACGCCTGTGGTAGCTGACAACCCAAAACGCCAACATGTCTTCCACACAGAAACTGTAAAAAGGAAGAAAGGAAAGTAGGACAAACGTGGGCGGAGCCCCAGACCTTGGGAGGTGGGCCACCACACACGGCCGCTATTGTGTTCACAACCAGCTCCAACAGGGCCAGGCCAGAAGCACTGCAGCCTGCTGCTGTCGTCGTGGTTACGGGCTAGGGCAAAGCTGTGAGCATGTGGTCATCAGTAACTCTGTAAAACTAGTGAGAAGGCTCAGTGGCGTACACTGTGGGGTTGTGGTGGGTGTGTGGCGTACACTGTGGGGTTGTGGTGGGTGTGTGGCGTACACTGTGGGGTTGTGGTGGGTGTGAAGTGTATGATTCATAATAACTATATCCTTCTATGCGACATTCACACACGGCACTATAGGCTGAAGGTAGAGAGAGAGCCCTGCAGTACCAAGAGTTGAGCAAAGAAAAGTCCCCTCACTCAGCTGGTCCTGACACACAGTTCAGCACTAACACACACCAACACTATACTAACACACACTAACACTACACACGGCCACTGTTATTCCCAGGACCAGGGCGTAACAGCAAAACCAACCAGAACCACCCAAATCACAAAACAGCTCAATCAAAATTACAGAGTAAATGTATGTTATTGGGCCCTAAATCGACAGTACAGAGTGGCAGAATACCTAAGCACGCTGACTGATCCAAAACTGAGGTCCACCCCGGCAAAGCACAGACTCCACCACCACCTGGCCATAGAAACGGGCAGAGACAAGGTGCTTCCCAAAGAGCAGAGACTTTGCCAGCAGTGCCAGGACAATACGATCGAGACAGAGCTGGACTTTCTAACTGAATGTACAAAATATAAGCATATTAGATCTAGATTCTATAGTTAGTAACTAGATTCAAAAATAAGCAACATATTCCCTGAATTAAAAAGTCACCCTGCTGAAGAGAAGCTGCCGTATGTTCTTGGTGAACATGGAGAGACCAGCACACTGGCAGGGCTGTTCACTCCTGCCACACTCTGAGGAACAGTGGGTGAGAATGCCACAAGCCCTGTCATTATACTTATTGTTATTATTATTTTGTATGTGTATATGTATATATGTTTATGTATATGTACATAATAGATATATATATATTATTATAATAACTACATTTTGCATTCACTCAGGACATTGAAATCTGTTTGATAATCTGAAAATTGTCGTTAATGACATTATGGTTGTTGCTACTCCAGTCTTTACCACTACTATTATTACCGTTATTATTATGGTTACTATTAATACTTTTACTATTATTATTACCAATATTATTATTATCACTATTATAAATGTCGGTGGGAACTGTAATGGTAATGACAGTGTAGTTATAATTTTACTTTATTATATTTTACTATTTTTGTGTATCCTATGCTTTGTCAATACAAATGTATATATTTGGCTTGCCAATAAAGCTTGCCATTGAATTGAATTTTACTGAATTCAATTGAGAGACAAGAAAGGTAGAAGCGAAGAGAGGGACAGATTAGGATAGAGAGAGAGAGAAAATGAAAGAGCAGGATAGAGAGAGGGAGAAAAGGAAAGAGGAGAGAGCAAAAACAGAACATGCCAACAGTGCAACCTGAATAAAACTGAAACAGAGCTGCACTTCCTGACATAATGCCCAAAATTCACAGATATTTGAAACAAATTCCACAAAAATTCAATAATAAACACCTCCCATTCAACAGCCTCCCTGATCCAGAGAGACTCCCCTACCTGTTAGGAGAGCACAGAGACAGCTGCAGCACAATACCTCATGGCCTGCCACCGTAAGAGGGACAGTGAGTGATCATAAATCCTTGTCTCTGATGGCTGATGTATGTGTATGCATATATACATGTGGTTCTCCTTCTTATCCCTGTTTGTTTTGCTTTGTTTTTTGTTCATGTATTTATATATTCATTTATCCTTAACAATTTTGCAGTGTTTAGAGCTGTGTGGTCTGTGAGGTTATCTGTTCAGTGTTATTAGTGTTATTATTGTAAGTGTTCAGGCTTTGGCAATACAAATGTAGCAATATTTGTTATGCCAATAAAGCACCTTGAATTGAATTGAAAGAGATGAGAGAGAGGGAGGGACAGAGAAGGAGAGAGAGATATAGAGAATAAAGGTAGCAGGGAAGGGGAAGAGAGAGAAGGACAGAGAGAGAGAGAGAGAGAGAGAGAGAGACAGTCCTCTGCAGTTGTCTCTCCTCCCTCTGTGACATCCAGCATGTCCGTGCAGCACAGGTTCAGTTAATGGAGAACACATTTAGTCACTTATTAAAACATCAAAAACCGAGAGTAAAAAGACAGGTATGCTATGCTGAGGCAGCCAACCGTTGGGTTTGGTGCACTCTGTGCATTTATTCAAACTCCTCACAGGGGTGTGACGTGCAGAATATTTAACAAACAGGACACTGGAGATGAAAAGGCAAAGAGTCGCCATTAGCAACCATGCCATTATCAATCTGAGGCTGTAATTACTCAAATCTGAGCTTGACATGGCCACTTGGGTGTACGTTATGCAGAGGAAACAGTGTGATTGGATAATCTCTGTTATTCTGTGTTAATGGACAGGGGTAGGAATCCTTCCTTATGTACACATTCATTGGTATAAGTGCACAAGTGTGTTTGTGAGTGTGTGTGTGCGTGTGTGAAGTGATTGGGGGCTTTGAAGTGTCTGTGCGTGTGTGTGTGCCTCGCAGGTCAAACTCCACCACTCTCCACCTGCTGCCAAGACAGTATTTGTTTTCCAATTAGGTGCTGAAATTCAAATGTGTCCGCCAGCTTGCCGTCCAAAACAGTGACCTAAGGCAGGAATGAAGAACAGCTTTGAAGATCAGCATGATAAATGTTCCTGTATACCACAGAGAGTGGCAGCTCCACACACACACACACACACACATATTCTCCACTCTCATCCATGAGAAAGTGCTGGCAACGTCATGAACAGGGAACACTAGAAGCTCTAAAACACCAAGGGCTGAGAGAAGAGCTGGAAAAGATGTGGAAGGTGAAGACAACAGTGGTTCCCATGGTGATTAGAACACTAATGGCTCTGACCCCTAAACTGGGAGAATGACTCCAGCACATCCCAGAGAGAGACCAGCATAGAGGAGAGAGACCAGCCTAGAAGAGAGAGACAATCCTAGAGAGTCCAGCCTAAAGGAGAGAGACCGGCCTAGAGGAGAAAGACCACAGCTCCACGCATACAGATCAGTAACTGGGCTGTATCACCACAGCTCTCGTCCCAAGCCAAGAAAGAAGTTCAAATTATCCACGTTGTTTTGCAGCTGAGGCTCCAAATTGCTCTCGATCCGTCTCATGGCAGTTCACCTGGACAGGAACACATCTGCAAACGCTTTCTTTTCTTCAGGAAAAATTAACGCTGCAAAGTCCACCAAACATTCTTTGACAAACTCCCCATCAGAGCATGTCTTACTGTTTCGTACTGGTCCTGACTGCTGTGTCTCTGGATGAGTGCAGCTCTGCAAATCCTTGCTGCATTTGCACTTTTGTAAATCTTCACATGCCTGTGCAGCTGTGCATCAGTCTAGTTCCTGTATTTGTCTGCACATTTACTCTCGTAATGGCGATTCAAATTGCAATCCAAACACAGCTATCTGTTTAACTGTTTACCACAGCTATCTGTTTAACTGTTTACCACAGCTATCTGTTTAACTGTTTAACACAGCTATCTGTTTAACTGTTTAACACAGCTATCTGTTTAACTGTTTACCACAGCTATCTGTTTAACTGTTTAACACAGCTATCTGTTCTCCACAAACTAAGCACACAGCTTTACTTTTGACTTCAGTATATTTTGAAGTTCATGCCTTAAAATCTCTGCATTCTGCATCAATCTCTCTTGTTTTACTTTAGCTGACATATGTAAGAGCTAAGAGCTAATTCCTTGAAAGGTGTCCAACACAGTTGCTGACACGTTTGAGTGAAGGAACATAAGCGAACTTACTGGACAGATGCAAATTTAATAACAAAAACAAATCAGTTTTAATAAGGGAGTAGTTGTATTTCATAGAACTATCACAGTGTAATACGTGTCGTGGTTACACATTTACTCCTGACTTCCGCATGCAGGCGGTCAGAGATGGTGAGAGGGCAGGATGTGGACCAAAGGCCCTACAAAGCCTAGAGGAAGGTGGAGTGTATACAAAACTTGGACTTGCCCTCTGTTATGTTATCCATGTAGAGGTGTCTGATGGAAGGTTGGTTGGAGCAGGTATCCGTATGATGCCTCCTTCTCCCATTTACTTCTCCAGTATTGTAACCCTCAGGTATGGACACCAAATCTTGATATGCATATATCCAAATCTTGGTATGGCCTCCAACATGTGTATGTGTGTGTGTGTGTGTATGTGTGTGTGTGTGTAACCCAGTTCAAGAGGGTCCAGACAAAGAGAGTCTTCACCAGAGAGCCATCACTCATCAAAGGATCCAGATTCATACACTTGACCTCAAACATAAAAGCCTCATGAATAATCAATACGTCAGGACCAGTCACATTCCTCCTTGGCCTGGACAGTGATGTGCTTTTATATGTACGTGTGCATGTATGTTAGGCAACAGAGACGTGCAAGTATAAAACACAGGCAGGTGCTGTCAAAAACCCAAACCTGAGGTCAACATGAGAACATAGAGAGAGAGTGAAACATGATGATAAAGAGAGGTGTGTGTGTTTGTGAGAGAGAGAGAGAGAGAGAGAGAGAGAGAGAGAGCACTAGTGTGCATGAGTGGGCTGAATGCAGTGAGGGAGGAGAGAAGGTGAAAGAATAAATATGAAAGGAGAGAGAGTTCAGAGGAGGGTTCAGACGAAAAAGTGGATTCATTACTGCTGAACTGAATGAGAACAATATCCTCTATTATTATATATAAAATAAAAACTGAACCAAAGATTTAGAAACATGTGAAAGTGGCTACAGTGCAGGTCTGCCAGGAGCAGAATGTGGAGGAGCCCCCTATACCTGCTGGTGCTGAGGGTGAGGGAGATTAACCCCACTGATATTACAAACCCCACAAAGCCTTAGCACAGATACATGTCATAAAGCACTAGACATAAATTATGACAAAAAACCCCAAAAACAAAAACATCACATATTGGAAATAATCCACAAAGACACAACACAAACCAGTGGTATAGCTCGAGACTATAGACTGGCAACTTATCAGACCACAGTAAAAAAAAAAAAATGAAGGAAAGGTGAATCGAATCCAAGACATACTGCCCCCTAGAGGACAAGGGTGAGTCCCACACCGTCATCTGGGAGTGATGGAAGACGGAGCTGCACTTCCTAACCAAGTGTCTCAGATATTGACCAACTAGATATCCATTCTATAATAACATTTGCTGCATCAGCCCTGAGTTTGTAGACTGTGGTAATAAAGAAAACCTGGGCTGGATCTGTGGAGATTGGACTGATCCTGTAAGCAGCAGAGTTCATGGTCTCCTCTCAGTCTCGTGCTGGACTGTTGAGTTGGACTGGTCATGTATTTTGTAAATGGTGAATATTTGTAAAGATTTATGTTAATTTGTTTTAGCAATAATGTAACTTCAAGAGTCATTAAATAGAGAGAGAGAGAATGAAACATCAGTTAGAGAAGATGGAAAGATGGGTTTAAAGAGCAGACACACACACACACACACACACACACACACACACACACCAGTTCAACGGCTTCAAATGCTGCAAGGATTTTTGTGCTGCTGTGGGAGGAACAGGTCTGCACCACTGCCTTCATGTTTAATAAATCCTCATCTGTGTGTGTGTGGACAGTATCGACCAAACCGAGAGTACACACACACTTCCCTCCCACACACGTCTCAAAACATCACCACCTCCATTCATCACCTTAAACCACACTGTCTGCTGTGCTCTCTCTCTCTCTCTCTCTCTCTCTCTCTTCCACTCAGTTTCTCTCTCTCTCTCTCTCCATATCACTCCTGCTCTCCCTCTCTCCACCTTTACCCTTTCCCTTTCTTTTACTCTCTTCCGTTTCTAAAACTCACACACACACACACACACACAGCTTAGTGAGTGTGCAGGTCAGAGGTGTCAGAGACAGAGTGTTTTATTGACTCGTGCAGTATGCCTGACCAAGGCCAAATCAGTTGCTTCTGACCTCGCCCTTGCGCAAACACACAGTCTGATCAACGCACGCATAAATAAACTCTCCAAACAGCTGCACAACACAAGAAAGAAGCTCAATCACCGCACAACATCCCACACTCCACATTCCACATCCCACACCCTCCACATCCCACACACTCCACATCCCACACACTCCACATGAGCAGCTTGCATTGTCACGTCTCAGGTGCTTGGTGTCTGTTAGCAGAGAGGCTCTGACTCAAACCTCTAACAGCCTCCTAAACCCCCCCCTGCCGTCTCTCGACTGTCATCAGACCGTGCGCTGAATAACACAGCTATGTTGCTGCAGTCTCGTCAGGGCAGTCATTAACAGGACATTAGAGGAGCAGATCGGTCCTGTTCGGGCTGCAACCTTCTGCTTTATGTTCGGTGGCGTTTCTCCTGGAGCACACAGTGGTCTGAAGCAGCCGTGTGGGCCAAACAGGCTCTAGAGTGGACATTAATCACCATGGAATCAATGCTCATCTCCCAGGGTTCCATGGTAATAATGTATTTTATCGATATATTTCAGCAGTGGTAACATTAGTCAATTTACATGTAATCGGACTCTAAAATGTATTATACTCCACTTTAACTGTAAATGATTACAAGAGCAACTCAGAACACCACCATCCACAACACCAGATATCAGCTGCAGAGATAAACAAATGACAAACAGGAGACAGAAAGGGTAAGGAGGGAGAGACAGAGACACAGAAAGAGAGAAACAGAGACAGAGACATAGAGAGAGAGACAGACACAGACAGAGAAAGAAAGACAGACAGACACAGACAGAGTAAGAGAGAGAGAGAGAGAGACAGAGAGAACAGATCAGCAGATATACTGTTAATCTCCCAAGCATATTATATTCTAAAAGACACGAGTCATTTTGTCCCAATTCCTTCTTGACAGCAGCAGTTCCACAGTAATCCAGGGTGAGTTTGAGAGAAAATCTGATGGCTAATTATGAGTTATCAGTTCTGCTTGTTATTTTGTGACATGTCATACTGTCTCTACGGCAACACCACGTCAGCTGTTTAGGTCAGGTCGCACTGCCTCTATGGCAAACAAAAAACATCCATTTTGTTTCTTAAAAACATGATGACATCTGTATATTTCTGAGAAATCACATATGCTGTAGAACAGAGTCTCTCCACTGGGCACGAGAAGCCCCTAACCCTACATACCACCAACTGAAATCACCACCAACTCTATTTGAAAAAGTCCAATTGAAACTCAATTCAATCAACTAGCATTACTGGGGAGAGATTTGACAAAAAAAGCTTGGAGCATTGTGTGTCACTGTGTAGCATTGTGCAAAACTGTGTGTCATTGTAGAGCATTGTATGTCATTGTGTAGCATTGTGTGTCATTGTGTGACTGTGTAGCATTGTGTGTCATTGTGTGACCTTGTGTAGCATTGTGCAACACTGTGTGTCATTGTGGAGCCTTGTGTGTCATTGTGTAGCATTGTGTCTCATTGTGTAGCATTGTGTCTCATTGTGTAGCATTGTGCAACACTGTGTGTCATTGTGGAGCCTTGTGTGTAATTGTGTAGCATTGTGTCTCATTGTGTAGCATTGTGCAACATTGTGTGTCATTGTGGAGCCTTGTGTGTCATTGTGTAGCACTGTATGCCATTGTGTAGCATTGTGTGTCATTGTGTAGCATTGTGTGGCATTGTTAATTTAATAGAAAACAATCTAAGGCTGTTACTGTAGGATTTCAACGTTGGAGACAAAATCTCGATTTTGATCTTGTTGGAGACATGATTCTTAAGACAGTGACATGATGATGCAGGACTTGATACAGTCTTAAATCATCACACATACACACATGCGCAAGCATGCACACTCACCAAAGTCTGCAAAGGCTGACTGGCCAATCTTGTTGCTGTTCTCTGGAGCCCCTACAGTGTTGTTCTTGGTAAAATTCCCATCCTGTCAAAGAAAGAAATAAGATTTATATTAAAAGAACAAATCTCATGGGGTGACGGGCGTCATGGTGAGCACCCTCAGGTCTGCTGCTGTTGGGAAAGTGTGGCTAATTTAGCCATCTGAGCCTGTGAGTGGGATCAGAGCTGTGGGATGAGTGAGCAGACATAACTGCCAAAAATCACAGGCATAAGGTCAAAAGGTCAAAGGGCAAAGGAAGATCTAGGCAAAGGGCACTGCACACACACACACACACACACACACACACACACAGACACAGACACACAGACACACAGACACACAGACACACGCATACACGAGACCGATATTATGTACCGCAAGTGTCTGTCCAGCTGAGGGAAAGAGCAGACAGCTGGAGCCCCATATGGATTTAATTATTCGTAGATCAAAGGGCTGACACCATTGAGACAATAGTCCAAATCACACCTTCACCAACACACACGTCAAACAGAGATGGGAGAGGGCAGAAAAGAGGAAAATAAGGAGGGACATGAGAGAGAGAGACAAGAAGAGAGGAGAGAGACAGAAGTAGATAGAACCTAGAGAACAAGGTGGGGAGAAATACACAAAACGAGATGGGAAAGATTTAGACAGACAGAGGACAGAGAGACACATTTAGACAGAGATAGAATGAAAATGGATATGGAGAGGGAGTAAGGGACAGAGAACGAGAGAAAACAATAAACAGAGAGTAGATTCACAGAGAAAGAGGAAAACAAAGAGGGGACAGAGTGAAGGGACAGAGTGAAGGGACAGAGAGACACATCTATGCTCCAGTGCAGCAGGGCTGCCGGAGTGCTTGGTGTGTACACACACGTGGCTAAACGTTATTGAGCTCTGCTCAAGCAGAGATGTCCGGTAGAGTGGGGGGGGGGGGGGGGTGGTATCAGGGCCGGGTGCTGGAGCCCCAAGCCCCTGCCGCGCCAGTCGATCTCCCACGACAACAAAAAATCCAATCGTTCCACTGTCCCGTCCCTCAGAGACACTGTTCCCAGAGCGCCACGTCCTCTGCCCGACAGGTGAGCTCTCGCTCCCAGCACAAAGACTCCCGCCTGCTTAATCACAGCAGCTGCGTCACGCACCCCGCACGCCTGCACCAGCTCCGCCGGGTCTTTCAGACCTGAGATGGCACGACTGTAATTGGCCTCATTATGTTTGATGAGTCTTACAGCTTCAGCTCACACCGTTTGACAGGCAGGAAGAGGGAGAGAGAGAGAGAGAGAGTGAGCGAGAGAGTGGGGAGGGGTGAGAGGGGGAGATAGAGAATGTTCTGGAAAGAGAAATTGAGCGAAAGCAAGAGAGAAGGCGAGAGAACGGGCGTAAAAGCTCTCTTTATGAGAGAAGTGCGTTATGGGCCGCTTCAGAGCGTGTGTCGTAGGTGCAGATAACACCTGTTTATGTGACAGTCGGTAGGGGGTCGTTGGCCAAGCTTGTACAAAATAAAACGGATAAGAGCCAGACAGAAGTGCAAGGGAATGTGAGATGTGTGTGCATGTGTGGTGTGAATGGGAATGGGTGTGTACATGTGTACATATGGGTAGCGTGTGAAAGTGTGCGTACAAGCGGTGTGTGTATGTAGGAGAGTGCTTGGTACCAGGGGCTGTTGACCACGGACGTCAGCAGTTTGGTGGAGAGGAGACAGATGGAGAAGGAACGGTTCAGTTTACATCTCCGTCTAAGGCACTTCCCTAATGAATGGACACGGCTACAGCGAAGCAGGACTAGAAAAATCAGAATTCCCATAAGCACCTGCTCCCAGGTGCAGAAACACTGCCAGACAGTGTTTCCTAATAACGTGTCCGTAAACATATCTACGGTATTCTGTTTCTCCTGCAGAATCCAGAACTATTCCGCTGTACTTCAAATTTGCAAAGACAGTCACTCTACTGCTACTGACTGTATGATGGGTGCTTTTATGTGAAAGATCACTGAACACGCATGTAAGAACACGTCTTGTTTTCTTTTATGTGAGCGAGGGCTGAACACGCATGTAGGAATCCATGTCTACACATCCTGGGATGTTCTTCCGTGTCAGCTGTCAGATCTGCGGCTACCCAAGTCCTTCTGAGCTCATCCCGAGGAACTCCTCCTGCTCTAGATGCTTTTGAAGACAACTCCACAGCAAAGTCATGGGGAAAAAACTGTCCAGGAGACATCTACAGTATACAATTTATAACCACAAAAGTGTATAGGCCACTGTGGGTCTATAATCTAATCGTACAGTCTGTCACTGCTAGAGTCTACAGTCTATCATGGCAAAAGTCTATAATCTGTAAGCTCTGAAATCTCCAACCTACAGACTATAATCAGCGATCAGATGATTGAAACTGGCTGGTAGTTTTATGTAAGCATGGGATGCTGGTTTGATTGATAGGGTCTGAAAAGGCTCACATATGGAGTGTTTAAATGCCAAAACTGAACATTTGAATGAGGATATTTGTGTGTGTTAATTCATGTCATTTAAGATGGGATACAGTGTAATTGGGTGTGCATATCCCTGCATGCATATGTGTACATATAAATGTGTGTGTGTGTGTGTGTGTGTGTGTGAGAGATGAGCATTGCCCTTCTGTTTTCCCATAATTCTTGGACCTGCCACTATAGTGTTTCTGAGGGTGGTGGAATCACTGGTAGCGCACACAGCCCTGGGTTTGCCCCATTTGCCCGCTTAGCAGAAGCAGCGCCATCTAGTTGTGGAGGAGATATAGAGTAATTAGTATTATGCAGAATAATTAGTGTAAAGGCTTTGCATAATGTCTGCCCCCCAGCTGCTCACAAGAGATTCAGGCCTGTGTGTTTATGCTGAAAGGAGAGAGAAGGTAATTAAAATGGACTGCAGAACAGGGTGTGCAGCACACACAGTTGTGACCAAGTAGCATTAAATTAAAAAAAGCCAGGTCAAAAGAGGCAGCACTACAGTCTGTGTAGTCTGTGTGTGTGTGTGAAAGAAAGAGAGAGATAGAATATGTGGGTGAGTGAAGTGTAGTTATGTGGATGTGTGTGTGTGTATTGGAGAGAGAGAGAGAGAGAGGCCTGATGCTTTTTGGTGAGGCAGCCTAAGGTGAGATGTGAACAACATTAAATCCTGTTCACTACATCTGTGGGTCCACTCCAGGCTTCTCGCCCTTTAACCAGAGCTGCTTTCGTGGGAGGTTCTTAGAACTCCATGCCCCCTGTTTCCCCAGTCCTGTAGCACAGCCTGGGGAGCTGGACCCCGTGCTATCTGGAGGCATAAGATCACAGGCATCCAGAATGTCAGTCTGTGTGTTAGTCCCTGAGCTCAGTGTGTTGAGAAGAAGAGATATCCTGGAGCAGGTTTAAGAGGAGACGTCCCGGAGCAGGTTTAAGAGGAGACGTCCTGGAGCAGGTTTAAGAGGAGACGTCCTGGAGCAGGTTTAAGAGGAGACGTCCTGGAGCAGGTTTAAGAGGGGAAGACGTCCCGGGGCAGGTTTAAGAGGGGAAGACGTCCCGGGGCAGGTTTAAGAGGGGAAGACGTCCCGGGGCAGGTTTAAGAGGAGACGTCCCGGGGCAGGTTTAAGAGGAGACGTCCCGGAGCAGGTTTAAGAAGAGACGTCCCGGAGCAGGTTTAAGAAGAGACGTCCCAGAGCAGGTTAAAGAAGAGATGTCCCAGAGCAGGTTTAAGAGTAGACGTCCCTGAGCTAAACAGAGCTGAGTTTGTCTGAGATGTTGCACTATTTCAGATGCTCCTGTACTCCCCACATAAACAGAACTGACAGCCAACACACAGGTCATCTGTCTGCGGCAAAACGCCGCCACCGTCCCGGCCGGCCGACTGCATTAGAGCAGACTGCCGCTGACTACAGTGCCCTGATGAAAAAAGCTTAGCAGTACAACTCATTGCAAAGGCAGGGTGGGCCAGGCCGTTGAGAATGGCCTCAGAACAGATCTGTGTTCGCCACGCCGCCCTGCCAATGCAACTCGCCTCTGGTTGTCTGAGAAGTCTATTTCCACTCCCTATGGTTTGAGTGTGAAAGCTGAACTCCATCTAGTGGTTTCATCAAAGTTCTAGAATCCTTTAAGATCCAGAAACTTGAGAAGATCCATTTCATCACTTGGCAATACGGATTCCTTTGCTATACGAATACAAGCAACTGGGATCAGTGTCTGTTCAGATAGAGCAGGCCTGCCGTAACAAACCTTTAACTGCCTCAGCAGGGACGTCTCAAAACTCTCTGGCTCTATGTCCAAATCCACATGACTACGAGCCAAAGAAAATAGGACAAACACCAACAAAGAACAAAAGACCTCTAAAAGATCCTAAAGAACTACACTAAAGACCACCAAAAACTCTCATTAAAGACCATTAAACACTACTGCAAAGACTACATTAAATACTGCAGTAAAGTCCTCTGAAGTCTACACTAAACATAGTTACAGAGCACTGACCACTGAAGTACGACTAACTGCTTAAACTGAAGACTGTGCTCTGCAGCAACAACTGCATGAATTGCATGTTTAGCCTGAGGGTTCAGTAGTTTTAGAATCACAGTAAATTCAAAACTGGTTAGCACTTTATTTAAGCCCCGCCCCCAAGTCAGTCCCACAGAGCCCAAAATGAGAGATGGATCAGGCACAGAGCAGCAGTCCAGAACAGCTGGTGCAGCCGTGAACATTGGCTGGCCTGTGACTCGCTGTAATCACTGCCATATTTAGTTTTAGTCTCATCCCCACACTCTCACTCTCTCATCTCCTCTTCCACACTGCTGCATCAATCTATATTTCCTCTCTTCTTACTCGGTATGAGATGATGATGATGATGATGATGAACTGTTTTAAGTGGGAGGAATTCTGCTCCAATTTCTTTGTTTCTCTCTCTCCTCCTCCTTCTCTCTCTCCCCCTCTCCCCCTGTTTTCCATCTCTCCCCTTCCCCACTACTATGTCAACCTATATTTGTCTCTTCTTTCTCAGTATGAGATGATGATGATGATGAAGATGCTGCTGATGAAGGTTTTTAAGGAAATCTGCTCCAAGTTCTTAGTTTTTCTCTGTTTCTCTGAGAATAACTCCAGCTTCCGAACACCACTGACCTTTCGCATGCTGTGGGAACCGCCCTCACCACCCCGACCACCCTCACCACCCCCACCCCCACCCCCACCTGCCGCCAGGGTCAGTATGTGTGGTTCCCTCCTCTTTTCTCCTCCTCGGTGAGTCTCTGCTCCGCTGTTTCTCCTGCTGTTGTGCGTTTCTCGTTTCTTCCTTGTCCCGCTGGAGACATGGTCTCCATGTGCCACTGCGCTCATGTCTACTCCAACTCTCCTCTACTCTCCATTCTATTCAAGTCTCAAAATTACATAAATCTACCAACATAAATCTGTTGACTGCATTCTAGGCATAAATGGCTATTTTATTAAAGCCCTACAGACTCTGCCCCTAAAATGAAAGTCTAGTACATACAGATAGGTACACGTACACAGAGGCAGAGTTAGATACAGGGAGGTAGAGGCAGACAGAGTGAAGTACAGAGAGGTAGAGGCAGACAGAGGCAGACAGTGAGGTACAGAGAGGAGTAGACACAGGTACAAGTAGAGGTAGGTACTGGTAGAGTGAGGTACAGGGAGGTACACATTAGTTAGAGGTAAGTAGACACAGGTACAAGTAGAGGTAGGTACTGGTAGAGTGAGGTACAGGGAGGTACACATTAGTTAGAGGTAAGTAGACACAGGTACAAGTAGAGGTAGGTACTGGTAGAGTGAGGTACAGGGAGGTACACATTAGTTAGAGGTAAGTAGACACAGGTACAAGTAGAGGTAGGTACTGGTAGAGTGAGGTACAGGGAGGTACACATTAGTTAGAGGTAAGTAGACACAGGTACAAGTAGAGGTAGGTACTGGTAGAAGGAGGTACAGGGAGGTACACATAGACACAGGTACAAGTAGAGGTAGGTACTGGTAGAAGGAGGTACAGGGAGGTACACATTAGTTAGAGGTAAGTAGACACAGGTACAAGTAGAGGTAGGTACTGGTAGAGTGAGGTACAGGGAGGTACACATTAGTTAGAGGTAAGTAGACACAGGTACAAGTAGAGGTAGGTACTGGTAGAGTGAGGTACAGGGAGGTACACATTAGTTAGAGGTAAGTAGACACAGGTACAAGTAGAGGTAGGTACTGGTAGAGTGAGGTACAGGGAGGTACACATTAGTTAGAGGTAAGTAGACACAGGTACAAGTAGAGGTAGGTACTGGTAGAGTGAGGTACAGGGAGGTACACATTAGTTAGAGTTAGACACAGGTACAAGTAGAGGGTAGGTACTGGTAGGTAGACACAGGAGGTACACATTAAGTAAGTAGACACAGGTACAAGTAGAGGGTAGGTACTGGTAGAGGAGGTACAGGGAGGTACACATTAGTTAGAGGTAAGTAGACACAGGTACAAGTAGAGGTAGGTACTGGTAGAGTGAGGTACAGGGAGGTACACATTAGTTAGAGGTAAGTAGACACAGGTACAAGTAGAGGTAGGTACTGGTAGAGTGAGGTACAGGGAGGTACACATTAGTTAGAGGTAAGTAGACACAGGTACAAGTAGAGGTAGGTACTGGTAGACTGGTAGGGAGGTACACATTAGTTAGAGGTAAGTAGACACAGGTACAAGTAGAGGTAGGTACTGGTAGAGTGAGGTACAGGGAGGTACACATTAGTTATGGAAAGTAGACACAGTTACAAGTAGGGAGGTAGGTACTGGACTGGTAGAGGGTACAGGGAGGTACACATTAGTTAGAGGTAGACAAGGTAGACACACAGGTACTGGTAGACACAGGTACAAGAGGTAGGAGGTACAGGGAGGTACACATTAAGGTAAGTAGACACAGGAGGTACAGGAGGTACACATTAGTTGTAAGTAGACACAGGTACAAGTAGAGGTAGGTACTGGTAGAGTGAGGTACAGGGAGGTACACATTAGTTAGAGGTAAGTAGACACAGGTACAAGTAGAGGTAGGTACTGGTAGAAGGAGGTACAGGTAGAGCGAGGTACTGGTAGAGTGAGGTACAGGGAGGTACACATTAGTTAGAGGTAAGTAGACACAGGTACAAGTAGAGGTAGGTACTGGTAGAAGGAGGTACAGGGAGGTACACATTAGTTAGAGGTAAGTAGACACAGGTAGTAGACAGTGAGGTACAGGGAGGTACACATTAGTTAGAGGTAAGTAGACACAGGTACAAGTAGAGGTAGGTACTGGTAGAGTGAGGTACAGGGAGGTACACATTAGTTAGAGGTAAGTAGACACAGGTACAGGTAGGTACTGGTAGAGTGAGGTACAGGGAGGTACACATTAGTTAGAGGTAAGTAGACACAGGTACAAGTAGAGGTAGGTACTGGTAGAAGGAGGTACAGGTAAAGGTACACATTAGTTAGAGGTAAGTAGACACAGGTACAAGTAGAGGTAGGTACTGGTAGAAGGAGGTACAGGGAAGTACAACCAGGTGGAGGAAGGCAGAGTTAGAGTTAGAAACAGGTGTTAGTTACAGGTAGAAGTTGGGACAGGTAGGCAGAAGTTGGGACAAGGTACAAGTAGGGAGTTACAGTGAAGCTTACCGTATTGATCCATGTCTCAAATTCCAATACTGAATTGGATTCCGTGCTTAGGAACAAATCTGAAAAAGAGAAAGAAACAGACAGTGGGAGGGGTGGGGGGGGGGGGGGAGAGAGAGAGAGAGAGAGAGAGAGAGAGATCATTATGAATTCAGAGCGAGTGAAGGAGTTTCTGCAGACTCGTGGTGCTGGCGGGGGGTGTTGTGCAGAAGCGATCAGCACTGCACTGATGAGGAAACCTATTACCATCAAGCAGAGGGGAAGGGCTGCTGTCTGAGCAGGTCTAGCCCAGCATCTTTGTGTTGGCTTCATTGTCTGTCTTACTCCCCCCCCCAATCTCCCTCTCTCCCCATCTCTGTTCCTCTGTCCCTCCCTCTCTCTCCATCCTCCTCCTTCCACCCTTTCATTCCTCCTCTATCTCTCCCTAATTCTCTTGTCCTCTATCTCTCCCCCTCTCACCCCATCACTCTGTTGTCACACACCACTGCACCCTGGCAGACTTGCATGGCGAGTTGCAGACAGACAGGAGCAGTGGAGAGACTCAGAGGACTCAGTGGAGTTCCTCTGCAGACTGCTTTGTTTCCTAATTTCCTAAGACATCATTCTATAAGACTCCATTCTATGACATGGATATAAGCACAAGAGAGAAACTGATCTTTACTGGATCACCCAAACACAATCGAGGCTCACAACCCGGCACAAGTGGCCGACAAACTACTCAACGCAACCTGACACTCATTCATACGTGTACGTGTTGCACAAGCGGTATTTCACGTCTGCATGTTTCCACTATTTACTACACAAGTAGTATTCTTTTGCACATCATATAATAAGGAGCTTAAAGTCCAAAGAGAATGTGTTACTGTATTAGTGGCCTGTCTTTTGTCTCCTCTCCCATGTTTAATGTGATTTAGGGTGAGATTTGGCTTGACACTCAGGTAATACAAATGTTTGGGATGGTACCAACAGAGCAGGGCCTAACCCGACCCGACCTGCCCTGCCCCTTCACGGATTATATGCAGTTGCTGCAGTCCTGGTCCTGCTTGGCAGGCAGAAGCAGGAGGATGTCTGGTGCAGGTATGATTGTCCTGCGTATGTGAACAGATCTCCAGAAAAAGGGTTGGACACTTCTGTACTGAAGGGAAGATGTAGGCAAGATAGTGGACGATGAATGGCTTTGTCTTTTTGAAAGATAGATCAAAGTGCTTCTAATACTTTCATGCAAAATAGAACACGATATACTTTTGATGCAGCATATGCCATTTCGCAAAATCTTTTCAGGATTGTCTATAGTGCCTAGGGAGCAGTGAGAGAGGGACAGGGAAAGAGAGAGAGAGAAGGAGAGAGAGAGACTAGGAAACATAGGAGACTAGGAATAAGACTGGGTTATGTTGGACACCTAATGGGTCGCCAGGGCTCTCTCATACTGAGGGGCATGTTCAGAACTCTTCAGTGGAGTTAAGCTGTCTGTACCGTTTTATGAAGCACAGGGCGAAAGACACAGGCCTCAGCAGAGATACAGATTTCCTTTCAGATGACTCACAGAACTTACAACTTACAAGACCTGAACTTTTAGATTTTCCTGCAGGCTAACTAATACAAAGTTATTAGATTGCTGGTAGCAATATTTAACAGCTAGCTATTTGTGGTTTGTGACTGGGATAAAATCTAAATGCAAGAATGTTCTACACACACACACACACACACACACACACACACACACTCACACTCACACACCCACATAAGCTCAGCTGAATCCCATCATCTACTTCAACAGCTAGTCTGCCTGATTTGTACCACACACACTACAGTCAGTCATGTAATGTGTAGCTCATTGGAATGTACAGTTTGCATAACCTAATAAACTGGTACCTCATTTAATATTCATATGCCATACTGCTGACTTAATAAGATTCTCCCTACAAAAAAGACAATTATTTGCTTTATGTTTTTTTGTGTGTGTGAGAAGCTGAGCTTGTGCTAATTGGCTCCATCTCTAACTAACTAAACGAGCATTTAGTCAAACTGCCTTCACAGTGTGGCTGCAGTGACTGTACCTCTGCCTCTGAACCCTCCTCCAGTCTGTCTCTAACCCTTATGTCCACACTGCCTTGACTCGCCCCCGGCAGTGCCTTGCTCACGTTTAACGCAACACTGACCTAATTACTAAACCGCAGGCCTCTTACCCGGTCCCCCACAGTTAAGACCGCCAAGCAGAACAGGCTGGTCTCTGCGACGGTGTTCAGGTCATCCTGCAGGTGAAGAGTTTTGAAGCTGAATGTAATTCTTCATGACAGACTGTAATGAAACAGATCTCTGAAGGTGAAGCTCATTCATGAGCCCATTAGGGAAGTGATGGGATTATCCTGCGCTGCCACTGTTCAGCCTCGACAGATTAACGAGCACACAGGATCAGAATGATGAGGTGACAGTGCCGTTTCACTTTCTCAAGTCACAATGTGATTCAGGAGATTAAAAAACATCAAACTTGCACTTCAATGCCTGATCAATACTCCATAGTAGCATGCGTAAAATCAGCCCTGCAGTATGATGGGGGAATGTGTGTATGAGAGTGCATTAAGAATGTGTGTGTTTGTGCATGCATGTGAGTGTGTGTGTGGTGTGTGCACGCACACACATGAGCAAGTAACTGTGCCAAGAGTGTGGAAAACATGGGAAAAAATTTAGCTAACTTAGTTAACTGCATTATTCCAATACGTATATTTTTTACACCTTGTCAGTTCCCCCATGGTTTAAAACCAAACCTTACATTAATGCCCTGACGCAAACAACTCCAGCCTCCAGCACTGCACAGCTCCGTCACTACTGGAGAACCATCTCCCTGTCTCAGGGGAAAGCCCTGATGAGCCAATCACAAGCCGTCAAGGAGCCACTCCAGAGTTTGTGCAAGGGACACATCAGAAGCTGCAAACCTTGAAACTTTACGTGGCAAGTGTGTGTGTGTGTGTGTGAGTGTGTGTATGCAGCGAGCGAGCGTGTGTGCGAGTGTGTGTACAGTTTGTTTGCGCTTCTCCATGGTTGGGGCTCAGATGCACAATAAGCACGATTAAGAGCCCTTCGGCTGGAACGCATCCAACCCAACCTGCTAATCAGAGTGTCAGGGAACATAACAGGGAGTGACAGAGAAGAAGGCCGTTCAGAAGAAGAGTGCGATGATGTCTCCGTCTCCACAAATTAATCTGATTACATGGGCCGCTGTTATTTATTAATATATGCCTTGATTGGTGCTCTAATTAATTTCATGGTCTGGTTTCTGCAGGTGAACGCATGCGGCTTCTCCAACTGCACCTGCTGTTTTCCTGCTCTTGAATTTAGCGGCGTTCGGGGCAGCTTCATTTCCACGAGTGTTTGAGGAGCACAGCACAGCAAGCACAGACCTGCACTACAACGATCCATCTCACTCTCCATCTCGGTTTGTCTTTAACCTTCCCTCCCCGTCTCTCCCCTGCCTGCCTCCCGCTCTGCCTGTCAACATACCTTGAGTAAATAAAACATATACACAGCATTGCTGCAGCTGAATTCAGTGCCCCCATCATCTGGTTTGCTGGTCCGTTACCCAGAACGCCATCGAGCACAACATAACATGCTGGACAAGTTGACCCACCTTCTGCATGTCATCACGGTTCGCACTGAAGAACCTGCAGAACTTTTAGGGTTGTAGAACCTGTTTATTTTGGTTCTGGTTCCTCATTGGTGGAAAAGTACTAAGATATGCAGATGTATGGCGGGAGAGAAAGGAAGTGTGCATGCCAGATCTGCTATATTTGCGATAAACTTTTAAGGTAGTTTTGTGCCATTCCTAATTTTGTTTTCCTATGGGATTTGTGAACCATAAAAATTGTATTAATGAATTAGTGACTTAATGAATGGTCATTTAGTAATATAAGAAACCTCCTTGCTGCGTTTTAGGATCACTACCCTAGACAGCTACATACAGTGTGCTGATGTGGGGCCCCAGAAGCTAAAGTGGAATTTCTGTGAAATTACTTTTTTGTAAAAATCACAATTTTTGTTCTGTTGATGTTAATGTCTAGATATATAGTTATAGATTGTTTGGTCTGCATAAAAAAAGGAATCATTATTTTTTTTATTCTAAACCCAAGTGTAATATTTGTGGCCAATGTGATGTAAATATTGAAGAATGTGGGGACAGATCACAACCTTGATACACTTCCAGTTCCTGAACAAAAGATCAGTTCTTCTGTTGTCAGTAACAACTAGTTCAATTATGAACTAGTATTCAGTACAGTACAGAGATGGTGGCTACACTACAGAGATAGAAGACTACCGTTAACAGTACGGAGATGGTAGACTACCGTTGACACTACAGATATGGCTAGACTTTACACAACTTTCCTGTGTACATATGTATGTATGAGGAGTAATACACCCAGTTTTCACATCTCTATCACTCTTTCATCACTTCTTTTATTCCTCAGTTTTCACCCACTGATTTTAGTTCATTTTTAAATTGATTTATATGCTATAGCCAAAATTAGTATACATAGACGTCTGCTCTATTACATCCATTTTTTTCTCCACTCATTCTTTATTAATTCTTTTTGATTCATCCATCCTCCCATAGGAGCCCATTGATTCTAGAACTCCTTCAGATAGAATAACTTAAAGATGTACTGATTGAACTATTAGGTCCCGTCACCCAACTGCATTTCAAACTGATGGTCGTTGTCTATACACACCTTCTACTCTTTTATTCATCCTTCCATCCTCCCATAAGAATCCACTGATTTTATAACTGCATCAGCTCAGGAAGTTCCTTTTCAGGAAGTTATAGCTATCAAAATGTGTTAAAGTATTCAACAGCTGAACCAAAGCACCATACTCGACTTCATTCTGATGCTACGTGTTGATCTACCCCTACAATACTTTCATTCATCCCTCCATCCTCCCATAGGAAGCCATTGATTTCTTAACCACTTCAAATGTAAAGAACCAACTACATTTCCTGTACTTATTGAACTACTAGGCTCTTCTGGGGACTACTGTACTGATTATCAGCTAACATAGCTGTAGTCTTTAAGCTGCTACAACAGGCTTCAAAAATGTTGAAGAACCTGATTTAAGAAAAACTCATTTAAGGTTATAGATTTTTACTAATTTGATATTTTGATTAAGTGAATGTATATTTTTTGGAATGATTATTTGTCCATTTGTAGGTTTGGGAAGTATGAATGTGTCTGTGGGTCTTGTCTGTCTTTACTGCTGAGTTTTTTAAGTTTAGTGACTATTTCACTGTGGATTGTTGAATTGATGAAGTTGTGACAAGACCATAGATGCAAATATGTGGAATCTCTTCTTGTCCTGAAGTTCACAATGGACTTAATCCATTACATAACTGAAGGATGCATTTTCCATTTGAATTAATTACACTGCCATAGTTTTGTCCCTGAGTGGTAATACATATGTGACAGAAAGGCATTTGTTTACATATTTGTGCAATTTCCTTAAAAAATTCCTCACACATCACTACACAACATTACACAACACTACACAGCCTCACATAACACTACACAACATGACATCACAATACATATCACTACACAGCCTCAAACACAACACTATACAACACATCACTGCACAGCCTCACACAACACTACACATCACTACACTGCCTCACACAACACTACACATCACTAAAATCTCTACACAGCCTCACACAACACAACAATACACATCTCTACAGTCTCACACAACAATACACATCTCTACACAGTCTCACACAACACTACACAACAATACACAACCTCACAGCACACTACACAACACTACAAGGCTTCAGTGTTTCACCACTGCTATGGGAACTACGCCTGTGTCAGTCAGAACGCAGATGCTGAAGAAGACAAACAGCACAGACGCTAGCAGGCTACGAGAAATCTGGAGTTCCTGGCCAATAGATAAAGTACCAAGATAAAACAACCAGAGAGATGAATTTGCCTTGGTATTCATGTTAATAAAGACGATTAATCCACACAGATTACCAGTCTGTGAAGCAGGATCATAAACATCATGTCTAACGCGGACAGGCTCAGGTTTCTGTTGTGGCGTGGGTGAACGGTTAGCCTCAATGAAACGGATCATAAACTGCAGAACGGCACACACACAAATTCCCATCACTGTTTAACACTCATAACACACACACACACACACACAAATTCCCATTACTGTTACACAGTCATAGCAGACACACAAACCCCCATCACTGTTACACACAACACACACACATGAATCCCCATCACTGTTCCGGATTGTTCTGGATTGTTACTGCAAGAACACTCCAACAGACTGATTTTCTTCCACGTTTGGTTTCCTACCAAAGACAATGAAAGAACCATTAGGCCTTAATGAGAAGGCACAGTGAAGGCATGAGAGTCCAAACCCCCACATTCCCCAGGCTGGGACTCACCCCCACCCAGAGACGAGCTGTGTGTGGGGGGATGGGGGTGGGTTCTAAATCTCCTCCTGTCCTCTTTTCTGAGAAAAGAGGAAACTGGAGGGCGCAGGGGAACTGAGAGCAAAATGACGTGTTCAGCTGTAGCAGGAATAAATCAGGACAATACACACACACACACACACACACACACACACATCTGCACACGCACCACACAAAGCAAACTGAACCACAAGGCCTCTCTCAATACCGAGAGAGAGAGAGAGAGAGGGAGAGACAGACAGACAGACAGAGAGATCAATAAGACCTCTCTTCTCTTGAGAGCAGGTTTGCAACTTTTGGAAGTTTTTAAATGGATGAGCATTAAAAAAAGAACAGGAAAGGAGATCTCAGGTACATACAGATGTGGCCCAGCTGTCTGAAACACTCTTCGCTTCGGTGTAAGGCTCTGTAGCACTGTGGAGAAGACTAGGGGTTCCCTCTCTGCAGCTTTCCTCTGTTTGCAGCTGTCTGTCCGTCTGCCTGTCTCCCTCTCCCCCTTCACCTTACCAAGCAAAGAGAGAGATTTTCTCTCATGTTTTTGGTTGTTTCCTGCATGCAATCTCTCTCTCCCTCCCTCCTCCCCATCACCCTTCCTCCCTCCCTCCGCTCTCTTTATCTCAAATGTGCTTCCTCCAAGATTGTTCCATTAGCGGCGCGGCATCTCGCTCGGGGTGGCAGTAAATGCCTCAGCTTGGAGATAACATGCAATAGCCTTCGCAAACCTGAGCCGAGAGCCCAGCATCTCGCCACAGCCGCGCTGCTCCTCGCCCGCCGCACGCCCGCACGGCCGCAGCAGGCAGAAGCAGCACTTCATTAGGGTCAGGGGCTGCGCGCTCCTCCCGCCTCATGCTGCGGGACTCCCGTGCACTGCCCCGGGCGCAGGAACGGGTCCGTCAGCACCTCAGACAGCTGGTCCTGTCACAGCAGCGCAGGTTCAGGTGTAAAGCCCTTCCGCCTGGTCGGGCTGCCTGTGCAGGGTCCCTCGTTAACACTTCCTCACTCTGTGGGTTACTGTGTGAGGGAGCTCGTGTCAGTCACTCCTGGACGGTGTGAGCCTCTTCGTACTGCACCACGGGGGAAAAGCCAGCCATCTCCCTATATCAGGTTGGCATGGCAACCTGATATAGGGAGACAGTTGCCATGCCAACAGAACATATGCTGCACACAAAAAGTGTCAGGTTGCAGTGGTGCAGTGGTGTGTATGTGTGTGTGTGTATGTGTGTGTGTGCACACATTTGTATGTGAGGCAGAGACTGAGAGAGACTGAAGCCCCGCCCCATGAAGCCCCGCCCCATGAAGCATCACCCCTCTAGCACTGTCTCAAATTACAGATATATAGAATTAAGTCCCAAATACAGGAAACCTCTCCACCAGGAACACCTCAATGCTCACACACAGAGCTGGTCTCTGAGGGTGTTTATACTGTTCAGCTTTTGTTTGATCAAAATGAACACTGGTGCAACTGCTCTATTAATGAGTGTGACCGCTTTCTTCTGAACTCTGGCTCACACCAACTAAACAGGTGGGAGACTGCCCGAGCAGGTGGGTTTGGGTCTGTTCCTAAACAAATGCGGTTTGTTTCAAGTATGAACACAATACGAACCAAAGGCATCTAAACGAACCAAAAACATCTCGTCTTGCGATGTCACAAGATGAGAAGCTAAACCAGCTGTGAGAGAACACAGTAATGTTTTCCATTCCAGTTCAGCACAGGCATCAGAAGCGTCTTCTCTTTCCACCGCACCTCCTTTGGTATGTGCAGCGCAGTCACTGTTTTGACTACAGTATTCATTGTACCACCTCTTGCTATGTCTCCCCCTGGTAAAAATCCCACCAGGTACTCAGCGGCCATTAGAGCTCTCAGCGCTGAGTGGTGCACTGTTCTATACGGGATATGTGCCATGCATCACTTTTGGGTTCTTATTTTGGTTTGATTGTAAATTTTGTGTGTGAACGCTAAGCAAAGCAGGACTAAAATGAAACGCATCATCTTATTTAGTCCAGACCAAGGGAACCAAGCTGAAAGTATAAACACACTTATGAGCTTGAACTATAAGGCATGTAAAAGGGATCCCGATGCTGGCAGAGTGATCATTCGAGCCATACATGCCTACAGAGCAGACACTCAAATAACACTCAAATAAAGCTCAAATAAAAGATACACAGATAAGACTCAAATAACTGTGCCAAGCCAGAGGCAGGGTTCAAACAGCTGGGATTAGTTTGGGATTGAATGGCTGTGATTAGTCATTATGAAAGACTTACTGCGACATGCAGCTTCAGACATACGCGGTGGCGTGCTAGGGGTTAAACACGGGCGGCCATCAGCACGCTCGACCGACGACAGCATTGCCACTGGCACGTGTAGCTGGGTGCAGGCAGGCTGCTGATTGGCTGTTAGTTATGCTGTTAGTTACGCAATAATGCTTTCACGCCGCACCGTGCGCATGCCGGGCTGCGCGAGCATCCTCTCGGCTCGGGGGACGGCGCGCCGGAAGGATCCGGCACACGGCCCTGCGGCTTGGCACACGGCCAACCGGGGGAACTGCGGGAATTGCACGCTGGTAAAATGGGAGCGAATATGAAAAGTACACGAGGACCAAAAAGCACCGTGGGGTGACTGAGCACACCGGGTCAATCACTAATGTCTCCTAATGGTCCCTGTCTGTGACCTGCTCATCTCACACACTGGCACACAGCACAGAATGTCGGGCTGAGAAATGTCATGTCAGGAGGCAGCGAAACAGACTCTGTGGTCAGAGCCTTCGAGAGATGAAAAGTGGGAGGGGCGAGAGAGAGTGAGAGAGACAGAGATGAAACAGAGATGAGACAGAGATGAGACAGATATACAAGAGACACACAGAGAGAGAAAAATGCTGTGAATATAACAAAATGACACAAATGGCCAGAGCTGACCGTACACTCGTATAAACTCCTATTTGAAATTCAGGGACAGGAAATAGCTCTGAGGCCATTTGCCAGCTCTGAGTCGTCTATTCCTTTGAAGACAAGCCTCTCTGAGCATTACGGAGTCACTCAGGGAAAGTCATTCCAGCGCTCCATCCTCTGAGGGCTCTCCTACCAGCGCCCTGCTCCATCGCTTACTTCAAACGTGCAAGGGTGGAGGCAGCAGGCAAACTCTTCTCGTCAAGGTCAGCTCCTCAGCACAGCGCCCTCTACAAGGAGCTTCAGGGAACAATGCAGAATGCAGCCAGAAGAAATCCAGTCGACATACGCACATAGATATTCCAGATCTTCTCTGGATATGAAATGGGTTCATATTTTGTGAAGGTCAAGACCTCATCACAGCCAGAGGAGAGGCGTTCTGCATGTGCAGACATGCTGCAGCTGGGAGATGAGCCCGTAGCCCAGGCCCAGCGGCGAGGGTGAACTCTCCGACACCGGCACTCTCCACCCACAGGAACTTGGGCTGGAGGGTAGAGGCCATGATCTGGCCACTATGAGTGAGCGAGAGAGGGACAGACAGAGA
>JAGXOD010000031.1:2872500-2982500 GCA_020368025.1 Brachyhypopomus occidentalis
AAGGTCCCCATGTTTAGTTACACACACTCACACACTTTTGATTCCATCTTGTTTTTAGTGTACCCCAGATCTCTGAGACTCTGAATCCATGTGTGATTTTTTATATTGTTTATCTGCTAATACAAATGGCAGAGAGACTAGAACACAAATAATCATTTATCCCACATCTCCCAGGGCCTTCGTGCTGTCTTTGAGCAAAGCTATGTGGAAAGAGGAAGGAAATAATCTGTCCCTCGATTACAGCCGTAGTAATGGCTTGTGTATGGTACAGACACCACACAGATCGTCTTCAGGACAGGGTCACAAGGCTTGTGTACACGCAGCTCTGAAGGACAACTCCAACCTGCGAGTGTGTACTGAGGGCCTCGAGAAGCTTCATCAGCAACAAAGGCAACGGTTTCTCTATCCAGGGACTGTAATTAAACCACAAACGTCCCGCCCACCGCCCAGAATCAGTTCCAGGACCGAACCGAACCAGACAGTGGAGTGGAGTGGCTGGCTTGGTAGTCCAGGGGATCGGCAGCAAACAATGTGATCGACTCCCACTCCACCAGTCCTAACGAGAATCTGCTCCTCCTGTGTTCACAACAATTAACTCGTCTCTCTCGTTGCAAAAGGCCGTCTAATTGGCTGTAGCTTGCAGCATGTGTGCTGTGTTGCCTAGCAACTGGTCACAAGGCAGCTTCTGTTTCTTTTGTGCATATTTGTGTATAACACCACTTACGATTATTTAGCGGTTAACGTGTTGTTTTTGTTTTGCTTCTTTAGAAGAACGTCGAAGCGGCTGTTTAGCAGAACATCATTAAACCTGTGAACAGGGATAGGTACCAGAAGGGCCTCCATCAAAGACAGGATGTATACAAACGAAAGAAAAGAACACTGCACCGATCTCCATCTAATCTCCCAGGATATTTTCCTTTTCTCCTATTGGGAGACTGGCGGCTGATCCTCAGGGGATCCTTTATGAGACGCCTGTTTAGACCCAGACTACCCTGCACCCTGTGTGTGTAAAGCCCATCAAACAGGTTCCATTAGCCTGTTAGCCATGCTTGGCTGCAGTTACACGCCCACCTTTGTCTGCCATAATCGCCTGGCGCTCGGCCCAATATAGCACGAGGAACAGAGATCAGATAAGGCCCATGAGAGGGCGCCGCCTGCAGGGGGCAGCAGTGAGGCACACACAGGGGGTGGAGAATGCATGCAGAGTGTTGAGCAGGCACAGCTAACACCAATACTGGACCTGAACACCGAACGGCACGCCCGTCGTGTTCGACTGGAATTGGAGAGACGGTATAGCGGTGGGGGATTTGAATGCGAGCCGGTGAAAATTTGAATTGGCAATAGAGTCAACAGAGGCTGCGGGCCAGAGAAAATTTGATGGCAGGCCGCACTTTGGACCCCCCTGCGGTATATATATACGGTTCATCATCAGTAGCAGAACAGCACACGCCTGCACTGGCTGGCCATCGCGCCCAGGGGCGGCCGGGACACGCCCAAGTGTCCAAATCCAGCATCGGTGCCCAATTACAGCCTCCGGCCTGCCCGACCACACCCACTCCAGACTCCTCCCTTTCCTGTGTTTCTTGCACTTGGCTGCTGATGAAAGGTTGTGCTTCCTCCTCTGCTGCCAGGACTCCGGGAGAGATTCCTCCACTTCGACCTGCCAATCAGAGCTGGTGGCTGGGGTGTTGCTGCGACAACAGGACAACCTCCAGATGGTTTGGGAGCAGATGCCCAGTTCTTACTGAGAGGACAGGATGTTGGGGGGTGGGCGGTGGTTGTGTGTGCGTGTGTGTGTGTGAGAGAGAGGGGAGGCTGTGTGTGTGTGTGTATGTGTGAGGGGGAGGCTGTGATTGTGTGCGTGTACGCGAGGGGGGAGTGTGTAGATGGGTAGAGGTGATTCTACTCAGATGAGTTACTGACTTGTCTCACCAAGTCAATGACTGATATCCATAATGTCTTTATGACTTAATTTTAACTACAATCAAACAAACCATAAAATAAATTCACATACTCCTCTTAACTTTGAGAGGACTGTCAGAGGGGCACAAATCTGGCATGACTATATTAAGCAAGGCAAATTCATTTATACAGCAACTTTTATACTCTGCGGTCACTCAAAGTACAGATGAGAATACAAAGAAACAGAATCAGAAAATATGAGAATATATAAAAAAAAATGAGATTAAAATAAAAACAGAAGTCACTCGGCACGAGAACATCCCCGAGATCTAGGAGCTCAGAAAACGTCGACACTGTACCCATGTGCATGTCTGCTGTGGGCCTTCTGAAGGTCACAGACGAGCTGGGTTATCATGGCAGTTTGTTTGACAGACCAGCTTCACCCTTCAGATCAGCGTGCAGTTCAGTCAAAGCCATCAACAGCTCATTTGATTTTCAAGAGCGAAAAAAGGGGGTGAGGGATGGGTTTTGGAAGATCTTTTGAATATGAGTGATGGTTTCCACGCCTTTGAAAGTTCTGTTTCCACAGCCTTGAGAAACTGCATGGGCAGAGTAGTCCAGCCCAGTGAGGCCCCCTACAGGGCAGCAGGAGAGTGACACACTCTCAAGCAAACCTCTAGCACAGCTTCACTGTGCTTCTTTGTTACATAATTACAGTGTGTTATGACATTGCAGTTTTCAGTTTCAATATCAATTTCCTCAAAAGCCCAAGAAGAAAAAATGTCATTGAAGGCAATAAACACAGCTCATCCTACATCTCCTCCCATCAAGCCAGTGGGACGTGTAGCCAAAGCAGAGCGAGCGTGTGCAGATGGGGACAGGACCACCCGTGATTCCCTCCAGCCCAGCGCAGGGCCAGTGCATTCTTTCAAATCTCTACGCAGTTTAATTATTAATGACGCCGTGAGTTCAAACATCCCAGCCTCTTGAACAAACAGCAGAGAGCCCCTGTCTCCACCCAACTGAGCAGGCAAGGCACATACTGCTGCTTTAAGACCTAAATCTCCAGGGCAGGAAGGCAAGGTGGAGAAACGTTCCGTCTCAGTGACAGGATTACGAGTGACAAAAACAGCCAGCAAAAACAATCTCGCGGATGAAGCCGATTTATTTATTCAGTGGTGAAGAAAATGGGAATCCTCACCTCCCTCGGTCAAGTTGAAAATTGTGAAACCGTAAAATGTTTCAATCCACGACTGCAGGGCTTAAAGGGGCGTTTAAAAGTCCTGTCTGGGCCTTAACCATCAAGGGAATGAAAAGGCATTCTCTCTCAAGCCTCCCTCTGTCTCAAACACACACACACACACACACATCCCTTCTCTCTGTTTCCAACCTACACAAACTCTCTCCCTTTGTCTTAAACATACACACAGACACACACAGACACACAGTTCCTCTTACTCTCTGTGCCCAACACAAACCTCCTCCCTCTCTTGCACACCAAACCCTCTTCAGAATTTCTCAATTCCCTTTGGAACATCAACAGGCCATAATGTCCACACTCATTCCTACCAAAGCCCAGAATCACAGATAATTATTAAGCAAACGCAAACAAGATACATCCAACCTCTTCCAAACATTTTTGGTAACTGAAAAGCACAACTCTGTAAAAAAAAAAACAAGTGTCCAAAAGCATCCTACCTTAAAAACCCTGAGAACACAATATTAATACAATTAACTGATCGTTCACCCCCCCGGGTGATTTTTCCAAATAAACAAACACGTCGATGACCTTCCTCTGTTCCTCTGTTATTTGTTTTGTTTTGGCAGTTGCCCCTGTTCTGTTGACAGAATGCCGAATGAGGCACCCCGTCAAGTTTTCAAGATCACATCGAGCTTTTCCCTCACGTCTAAAACGTCTCTGCTCAAACGCTCTGTCCAGACCAGCCACCTGTCTATGACTGCGTCCAGACCAGCCACCTGTCTATGACTGCGTCCAGACCAGCCACCTGTCCACGGTACCCATCCTGTCCACGATTAACATGACAACCCTGCTGCCCAAAGGAATCTCCAAATAACCTGGACCATGTAGTCAGGTGAAATCACAAACACAGACCCAGATAGTAGATAGAATTAAACTCATTTAACAATCACAGACCCAGTGTTGATTTACACATTACTCACATAAATCTAACATTATAGATACATACGCATACACACACAGACACACACACACACGCGCGCTCTCAAAATAAAAGTGAAATATACGAAGCTTCCAGAGAAACAGGGCATTTTGAACAGATGTCCATTAGCTGTGAAGAAAAGTGCTTCTGAATTTCTAGGAGGAGGTACCAGTATAAATATGGAAAAGTAGACGTTTAAATCATCACATTGCATGGGCGTCTGAAGTTCCAGTAGTGTAGATCAGATTCCTTTTTCCCCCCTAACTTCATTGTTGGCATAGCAACAAGTGGCAAACATATGCCGTTAATGCAATGGCCTTGAGTTTAAAACACCTCACGAGTGGAAACAGAAACGTCGTTCTGATAGACTGGAGATGTTCCCCAAAACAATCAGCAAGACTTTACTCCTGGAGTTTGTGTTCTGGCATTTCTAAACCACTGGACAGTACCATCTCCAGTTTCAGCATTTAATGGCTAAATGTACTTGGACTAAGACCAGACTCAGAAGCCACGTCACCTTTATTCAAAGACGTCCGAAAGATATCATTCTAAAGGCACCTGAAATCCACCAAAATAACAGCAGCAACTACTGCAGGGCAGTGCAACACACACTTTAAATGCACCAGAGAGACAAAACCATGAACCAAAAACCATAAGATAATATAAAAGGAGGATTAAATATACATATAATTATGACCCTAACCCTACAAATAATTGTTATGCTAACAGACATTGCTTTAATGACACATGTTTGCATTGCCGGTTGTTGCTATGGCAGCAATGAAGTAAGCAAACTCAAAGAAGAAGAACTGATCTGAACACTTAACATTATGATTTAAACATGTTAATGAGTTTTAATCTCTTCAGTAGCACATATCTCTCTCTTTCATACTATCATTTAAATTATGTTCAAACTATATAAATTACCCAATTAAAATGTGTTGTTCAGGACAAGAGAGTGCATTCTGGAGAGGTGCGCAAGCATCATTCTCAGTCTGAGGCTCTGAGCACTCCTAGTGTCAGCCAGTGCCAGGGATCTGTACCCAAACATATGAAAAGCGTACAAAGTGCTATAGAGATCCTTTTGGACTTGAATATTCAAGCTCCAATGTTTGATGATGTAACAGCATACAAACATTTTACAAACACTGGAAGTAAATAATACTGAAGAAGAAACGCATGTTCTGTGGTAAATGGATGTACCCCTTTCTTTTCAACTTTTGATAAATCAGCTACAGTGATGACATGAGATATAATCAGAGACAGAAAAATAAGATCAACACCCTAATTTACTGAGCAAAGAAAATGAAACATAAAGCAGACCATGTGGGTTTTGAAAGAGTGATCATTTTTTAGGTGCTTTTCCATGATGGCTTAGTTCATCATGGTGGCGCTGCCATTTTTAGAAACTGTAGGTTCTGATGATTGACGGCACATGCATCTTTTTGATGTGTGGAGGCGTTCTTGGGTTATTAAACTAAAAAAAACTTAATTGTGCCTGCTAAATGCAGGCTTTGAGTTGAAAGAATGAACAGATGCAGTGAATTCCCTGTCTCCAAGTACCTCTAATGCATATAATGTGGGATATGCTATACTTTGGCCAATGAAGAAAATGTCATATAAAAAGTCAGTAGCCCAGAGGTTTATAAATAATGAACCATATGACTAAAATAATTTTTAATATCCAGATAGTATCCAAGTACTCACTATGGGGTTTCCTCACAGGTTTAATTTAACAGTGTCAGTTT
This sequence comes from Brachyhypopomus occidentalis, assembly GCA_020368025.1. Lineage (NCBI taxonomy): Eukaryota > Metazoa > Chordata > Actinopteri > Gymnotiformes > Hypopomidae > Brachyhypopomus > Brachyhypopomus occidentalis. The sequence continues at coordinate 2,878,331 of JAGXOD010000031.1, forward strand.
ATGATAATAATTTAAACTAAACTCCTTTAAAAATTCAACAACTTCAAAAGTGAAACTAACATAAAAAGGAGCAAAGGCCTCCCACAACCTACAAGAATGCTCCTCGCTGCATATGGTACTTTCTCTTCAACCGAGATGTCAGCATGGACCAAAAATCACCACAATTTAAAAGGACAATACCATTATACACACATACATGCATTTCACTCACCAGCAGTGAAGTCCTTGTTCAGGTCAATGAAGGCGTTGGAGTGAGGAACTCGGATATTCACAGCACCGCTGAGAGCTTTTTCACATCTCAGCGTCCTGCAGAACGAACAAAGAATTACAAAAGAAATCACACCTGAACTGTGAACCACAGAACTACGGCTGAGAAGGCAGCTCTCCTAGAAGGTTCTCACCTGTCGCGCAGATAGCAAACCTCTGTTGCACCACCCACTACTCCAAAAACGTCTGGAACCATGTCCCCATTAAAGCTGCAACAGAGGAAATGATAGACAATCATGTCTCACACTGAACCAAACATTGTCTCTACACACTCCATGGGTCTCTACACACTCATGCAAGCAGTCATGACATGACTTACTCCATGACAAGGGGCTGGTCCTGAAATGTCTTGTTAAGATCAACCCTCCTGCTCTGATCTGAAAACGTGCATCATTGCACAGAATGCACAGAATTCATATAATTAACAATCATTAATAGAGTGCATTTAGAAAACTGTTTAATTGATTGAATGCATAATAGATAAGCCAATTGAAAGCAGGTAATGTTATACACTGTTACATTGAGGTTTCACACAGGTATTAGATGCTGAATATAGAACTTTACCCAAAGTTTGGTTATTCCCCCAGAATATGAACACATTGGTGTGCCTGGGGTCAGAGTGTTTCGAATAGCCAGTGAGAAGGACGTCCATTTGTGAGTCTCCATCATAATCCGCTGGGACCACGCTACTGATGATGTCAACGTCACTGAAAGACCAAGTGCAATTCAGCCACAGACATCTGAATTCAGCATATGAAACAGCTGAGACATGCTACTGACACCATGGTATTCTGGCCCCTTAATCTGTATGTTATAGCATCTTACTGTGGGAAAACGTCTTTGGTGAGATGCACTTTAGGTTTGAAATAGGGAGCTTTGAGATCTGCCAAGAAAATCAACAGCTCAGACTCTGAAAAGAAAGAAAAGTGTTTGTCATTCTCAAAAAATATCACGAGGAGTAGAAGGTGATTCAGCTATTCGTGAGAATTTATAGGCAGACACATATTAATGTCATAAACACGTAAGCTAACTAAGGACACAGTTTATAGCTGATAAAGCACACACCAGCTAGTCAACAATACACCTCCTGTCAGCACAGAGCTGGCTAGTAACCTACCCAGTTGTGTTTAGAAACAAACTAGCGACCAACGTAATCATATAAACTATCGGTTAATCACACTGGCTCACGCAGACATTTATCTAGACCGACAGACAGGATAAGACATGATGACAGCTGTTCAGATGTCTGTGTTGTCTAGTTAGCAGAGCCACGTTAGCTAAAGTGGCTAACTACTCACGTCCTCTGAGGACGAACAAATCCGTCTGTTTATCCGAATTGAAGTCTCCAAATGCAGCGACTGTGCCCTCGTTTTCAGTCCCAAATAAATCACTAGTCACATCTTGTAGTCCAAACGTACAGTGTCCTAAAACGGTAAACGCTGTCGCTAAAACGGTTATATCTGACAGCAGCATCCTTGTTGTAGTGGCCTTCACCACAGGAACACTACACGACGCTTTACGGCAAGAGGACCAACCGTCAGTGCTTTCAAAACATGGAAATGAAAGAAATAGATGAAAATATTCCGCATTAGTCTGAAACGTGACTCCTGTAGCTACGCTAATTAAAGCTTTTAGTGGATTAATGTATAGGTGGGCACAGTTAAAACGTAAAATATCATAAACACGTAATAGTGACCGAGCGCTTCCTGGTTTGCGACAGTGTCGCGCCGCCGTGCACTCCTCACGTCGCTGTAATGTCACTGGTTATTTCCCAGTAAACATGTCCAGCTTAGCGGATGTCGGCTGGAAGCTGCTGGAGTTTAAAGCCAGATCTAAACGTTCAGGTTTGGCATTTTCACATGCATGGAATTGTTCACGATGTGCATTTTGTGCGGTTTCATGTCCATGTGCATTTTGTGCGGTTGTCAGTGACCGAGAGACGTGAATGTCCGTGTGCACGTAGAGTCTCACTTAGGGATATAACGCAGGCTTTAAAGGTCAGACGTGAAGCTTGTCTTAGTCCAGCGTTATTTTAAGACCCTACAAGGAAATCGACACTAAGTATTAGCATTTGATTGTACATAAAATATGACACTGAAAACCTTAGATTTTCCTCCATGTTACTGGAAGGCCCAGCAGTTACAAGAGTTGCTCAACTCGAGGTCAATATATGTATTAAGTTCCCCTACACATTATAAGACAATCCTTTTGTTAAAGGAGATATAAAGTTAAACTCTCTTCATACAGGGTCTTGACAAGGAAACCACGTTAATTAAGCCATTAATCGGAATCACTGGCTCCATCATTTGCTTGTTTGTTTGATTTATTAACAAAGCGTAAATTCAATACGTAAACGCATTATGAACTGCATGGGCACGAGGCAGACATCTGTTATTAGAAATCATGAACTTTCAATCACATTTTTCATTTAGCTTGACATTTAGCGTATCATTCACTCCAATTCACCAATCATGTAATTTTGCTGCATTTGGTGTGTCTGATGACTTGCTGTGTAATTCCATGTAATCTTTCGTTCTTCTTTGAACCTGCTGTACTAACCCGCAGAACTTCAGTAGTGTTGTAAGTGTTGTAAGAGGATTGCTGTAGCACTCACCTAACGAAAAATGGCCAACACTGCCAAAGAGAATTCCAGTTACCGACAAAAACTCCACAGATATGGTAAGTTGTACATCTTTAAGTCGTCCCACTGCCCGGGATGTAAAAGTATCAAACCATTTGGAGACAAGTAGCTTTTCTATGATAAGGTGCACGTGTCTGTATGCACAGAATAGAACCCACACCCATTAGTATTACAGAAAAAGTTCATGGACATAATAATAATAATTTTAATTTAAAAATATTTTACTTTCTATAGCAACTTTCTCATAATTATAAATTAACCATAATCACAATGTTACAAGTAATAATTTCAGAAAAATCTCCAATATAGTTGACCAGAGCATCACTGCTATTTGAATTCACTTTTTTCCTTAATAATTAAATAATCTAATCGGTGCTGTTGCCCATATGAAAACATGTTTTTAATCTGTCAGAAACTATGTAGGTTGTTTAATAATCACTTAAGCAGTATTATTGTTGTGGGCCAACTGTATCTTCATCTCTTAATTTTTTTTTTATAATCTTTCAATCAAATGTTTTCTTGGAAGGTTACCAAGTAACTCAACATCAAGAGTATAAACTGTATAAGTATAAGTGAACTTAAATGAGATGAATCTTTCATTTGCCTGTTAGATGTGCGCAGCTTGGCCGGAGTTATCTTTAAAGAGATGGCTTTGTCCCAGCTACTTAAAAGCTGATGGAAATTATGCTAATTTGCTCAGAAATGGGAATTTTTAGTACCCGAGGAATTGACCTTGGGTCGATTCCATTAAAATGTAAATCACTCCAAAGTTAAATGTGTCTGAAATGGTGCTCCCATGGAGGGGGTTCCCTGAGACTCCCTCCACATCACAGCATACGGCCATTTCTGCTCCTAGGGCCCCGTTCCACTCTGCACTTGTGCCAGTGACTTCAATTTAAAATCTATACTTGATTGCCAAAAAAATGCACTGCCAAATCTTTATTATAGCCGTTTTTGTTTCTTGGCTTGCTTTGTTATTCTGGCACAGAAACATTATGTTCAGAATAATAAACGGAAACGGAAAACCAAATAATAATGTAGTAGGTGATTTATAAGTGGCCCCGTGTATAATGAAGCTTACCATTAGCAACCTACTCAATAGTACAGGTGTTGATCTATAGTCTGGACTACGAGCCTTGGAATACATGGTAGGCTCTGAAGTAAGCACGAGCCTGACTGCATGCTTGTTGAGCAAATGAGATGATGTGTGCTCTAGAGGTCAGGAATATGTGCATGTGATGGTGCTCAACCATGCTGTCTGGTCCCTGTGTTCAGGCTCCATTTACGAACCCCTGAAGCTGTCGATACTTCACAGCGAGGATGAGCCTCTGTGGGATAAACTGGATCACTTCTACAGGGCAGGTAGGGTATGCTAAACCAGGTGTCACCTTAGCTGGCTCCCCTACGCTGACTAGCTTTTGGTGCTCATAGTATTGTTCATGTAGCTAACGCATCGGAGAGTTTTAGAGTCTGTGCTCTACAGCTGTCCGATCTGTAGCTCTTCTATGTCGTGTCTGTCTTATACACACCGTATCTCCCTGTCTCCCATGCACACCTTCTGTTCGCACTACATCTCCACTATGCACTACGTCTTCAGTACGCACTAGGTCTTCTGTACATATGATCTAGTACACACTCTGTATCATCTCTTACCTAGTAGCCCCTGGATACCTCTTTCCTTTTGCTCCTCGTCCCTCTTGTGTCGGTAATCAATACGTCTACATTCTCTTTCACTGGCCAGCATGTAGCAGGCTGTATCTATCTGTCTTTCTCTCTTTTTTCACTCGCCCTTTTTCACGGTTTGTCTCTCTCTGCCTGCCTTTCTTCTGCTCTTCTGTTGTCTTTAATAACTCTCAACCCTTTTTCTTTTCCTTCATCCTGATTCTTCTATTATCTTTCACAACCATCTACTGTTGCCAGTTTACGACTGTAATTCCAGTTACCAAAATGCCAGCTGTCAAATACATGAAGATTTGGAGTAGCTTCTGGAGGGTTTCCTTATCTCTGATTGGACAACGAGAGATGATTGACTAAGGACAATGTCTCCATCTCAGATGATGTGTAACGCAGAACAGTCTGGGTTTTGGTAGCGCGTCAAAAGGCACGTGACTGGCGGGCCGTACGCTAAGCCTGGGCTTTTGACAGTAAAAGCAATACATTTAGGAGACTAGAGTACTACTAGTGTGGGCTTGTCTTTGAGAGCCTTTCCAAAACGAATCAGCACGACAGTTTTAGGGGCAGTGGTATGATCTGAAACGTGGAGCATTATGTGGAACAGTTGGAGGAAGTAATGGAGGTAATGGTGTGTCACACTTCCTGTGTTCACCATGCTGCCACTGCTGTGTCTCCAAATGTGGGTGCACACACACACACACACACACACACACACACAGGCACTGCTGTTCATTATGGCAGTCTATAGATCTGAAGCTCTTTTTGCTCCTACATTCTGACACACACGTGCACAAACACACGTGCGCACGCGCACACACACAGCCTTTACTGCCGACTCCAGCACCTGGAAGCTAGCCACCGTTCTTTATATTTTGCTATATTGATACATTCAAATGTATCTTCATGCTTTGTCTCTACAGTAGGTTAAAACTGTGCACACAATACTGGAACATTTCCAAAATATGACAGTTAGGAAGGTTAGTGTATTCTGGGTGTGTCTCTCTCTCTCCCTCTCTCTGTCTCTCTCTCTCTCTCTCTCTCTCTCTCTCTCTCTCTCTCTCTCTGTGTCTACGTCTCTCTCTCTTGCTCCCCCTCCCTCTCTCTCTCTCTCACACACTGTCTCTTTCTCTTTCTTTTTATCTCTGTCTGCCTGTGTCGGCCCCCTCTCTCAGCTGTTGGTTTTCTTATTTATGTGGTAATTCTGCCCTCCTCACTGCTCCCCATCTCTCCTCTCCTGCCCGCGGTGGAGCTTCATTCCCGAGATTAAGTCGGAAAAACAGCCGTTAACTTCTATTAGAGAAAAAGACCCACACCCCATCTTAGACTCTTGCTTCTGCCTATCTCTCTCTCTCTCTCTTTGAATAGAAAAATGACCCACTCAGAGTGTGTGACTCATACACACTGTGTGTATTTGTAACATTAGCAGTTGATTTAGACACACATTATACTGATATATGACAGACACTGTGTTTTGTGAGTTTGCATCTAGAGCGCTTTGATACGCTTCTCCATCCACTGATAGAGTATAAATAATATGTAATCTATCTCTTTTTTTCATCTTCAGAGAGGGCTCTCTCTCTCTCTCTCTCTCTCTCTCTCTCTCTCTCTCTCTCTCTCTATCTCTCTCGGTTTGTGCAGGTGCCGCTCATCCGCGGCTGGCTGTGAATCGACTGTAAATGAGTTTTGTGTTGCTTTCGCTCTCCCGTCTGTGTCCCCCTTGATTGCTGATTTAGCGCGCGCCCGGGAGGAAACGGTTGCTAATGGCGGCCTGAGTGTCGCTTGCTCTGTCCATTCATCATCAGTGGCGTTGCTGTTGGAGGCCGACTCTCTTCTGTGCCGCTGCCTCTGATCAGATAACGGGGGATTTCTCCCTCTCGCTGTGAGCGCCGCTGCCGTCCTCTGGGGTCATGTCAGCCGCGGGGGCTGTGAAGTGTTTATTAATGTTTTCCTCCTTTGCCCCCCGACCTCTTTATCTGCCACCCTGCTGACTGTGGCTCTGTGGGACAGCCTGTGGGTAGCAAACTGCAGACCGGAGTGGATGGACCCTTCATCTGCACCAGCACAGCAGACTGCTGGGAAATTTCCTACTTTCCTGTTTTACCTGGATGCACTATAACAGAGAGTGAAGAGTCATGTGCAGAGATTAATGTCTGTCGGTATGGTTAAAGCTCTGGATCCAGAGGCTGGGTTAATGTGATGGAACTTAGCACCAGGTTAAGTGGATCCAGAGGCTGGGTTAATGTGATGGAACTTAGCACCAGGTTAAGTGGATCCAGACGCTGGGTTAATGTGATGGAACTTAGCACCAGGTTAAGTGGATCCAGACGCTGGGTTAATGTGATGGAACTTAGCACCAGGTTAAGTGGATCCAGAGGCTGGGTTAATGTGATGGAACTTAGCACCAGGTTAAGTGGATCCAGAGGCTGGGTTAATGTGATGGAACTTAGCACCAGGTTAAGTGGATCCAGACGCTGGGTTAATGTGATGGAACTTAGCACCAGGTTAAGTGGATCCAGACGCTGGGTTAATGTGATGGAACTTAGCACCAGGTTAAGTGGATCCAGAGGCTGGGTTAATGTGATGGAACTTAGCACCAGGTTAAGTGGATCCAGAGGCTGGGTTAATGTGATGGAACTTAGCACCAGGTTAAGTGGATCCAGACGCTGGGTTAATGTGATGGAACTTAGCACCAGGTTAAGTGGATCCAGACGCTGGGTTAATGTGATGGAACTTAGCACCAGGTTAAGTGGATCCAGAGGCTGGGTTAATGTGATGGAACTTAGCACCAGGTTAAGTGGATCCAGACGCTGGGTTAATGTGATGGAACTTAGCACCAGGTTAAGTGGATCCAGACGCTGGGTTAATGTGATGGAACTTAGCACCAGGTTAAGTGGATCCAGAGGCTGGGTTAATGTGATGGAACTTAGCACCAGGTTAAGTGGATCCAGACGCTGGGTTAATGTGATGGAACTTAGCACCAGGTTAAGTGGATCCAGACGCTGGGTTAATGTGATGGAACTTAGCACCAGGTTAAGTGGATCCAGACGCTGGGTTAATGTGATGGAACTTAGCACCAGGTTAAGTGGATCCAGACGCTGGGTTAAGTCGATGGATCCAGAGTCTGCTGCATGGCCTTCTCTAGCTTTGAATCATAGATCAAAACAAAAGTTCACAAATGGGTGAAAGGTTTGAGAACAAGTGTGGAAGAACATTGACCTGTGCTTGACTGGAGATGATGTGAAGCGAAAGGGAAAAGCTAATGAAATGCTGTCAAATTTGCCTTCAAGCCCTTTTTGATTGGTGGAAAATGCATTAAGCTAAACCTCTTTTGGCAGTTTGTGCAAACTATGGACAACCCTGCCTCTCTTCTCATTATTGTTAATGGGGTGGGGGTGGGGGGGCTCTTGGATAAGAGTACTCTATATGGGATCAATACTTGAGTGTCTCTTTCTCCCTCTCACTCCCTTCCATCTTCTTCCCTCTCTCTCTCCCTCTCCCTGTCCCTCCTTTCACCCATTCCCTCTCCCCATGTCTCTCGCACTCGTTTATCCCTCTAGTGAAGACGACTATTCTGAACTACCAGAGCCCTACGACGGGCCTGTTCCCTGTGAAGACCTGCTCTGACTGTAAGGAAGCCAAGGTGCGGGACTCCCTGTACTGTGCAGCCAGTTCCTGGGCCCTGGCTCTGGCGTACCGGTGAGACACACACACACAGACACACACACCTTGTAGATCCATCCATAAAAACGCTTGTTTTGTGACTGCAGCTAAGTGTGGGCCACACAGTGGTCTGTGAAGGCGTGGTGTCTTCCTCCCACTGTTAAACAGTGTGGGCCACTCCAGTGTGCAGTTCCTGTGCTCCCTGTGGTTCTTTGGTGGGGGAAGCAGGTAGTGTTTGGTAATGTGATTGGGAAAATGTGGAGGGCAAACCTTGTTCTTGCTCAAAAAGGAATTCTGAACCTGGAGCAGATTTTGGAGTGGAGCTAGGGCAGGTCTGGTGGACTATTAGTGCTAAAGAACTTTATTATGAAGGAACCTCTCACAGTCAAAGCCTCCCCACAAAAGAATATAACCACTGATGTAAATAAATAGAAATACAAGCAGCAATTATCGGGGTCCAAGCACTATTTTGGAAAAAAAAAACAAACCCTAATTAAAGCATTGTAGAGCACGCCCTATTGGTCCAGGGCTACCAATAAAGAATAACATGAGAACTCGAGCAGAAACAATCATCCTCCATCTCTGTGTGCTTGGACCCTTTATTAAGTAGACATCCCCTACAGAGATGAGCATTTGTTTAAATATGTCTTGTGGTGTAGCACTTTACACGAGCAGATGTACAGATAACTGGTTGGAACGGATCACTGGACACTTTTCAACACCGGACTAGAAGCTGCAGATTGTCTGCAATTAAAGCTTCCAGAATTGTTATGGAGTCTGAGCATAAAATACATGTTATAATTCAACAACCAACAAGTCTCTGCCATGTCTTGCTCTGGATCTGATAGGCTGAGGCTCAGTAGGCTCCACCTCTTTCTGGAGCAGGTTGTCCCTCCAGCTCTTTGTAAGAACTCCTCTGTGGGATTCAGAAAGCCATGGGTGAAGGATCTTTCTCCTGTTCACAAAGTCCCCAGGGCAGGAAGGCAGAACTCCTCAGGAGTCAGCACGATCGCTTCTCTCTGCTTCTCTAGCCTGGAGGGGAACCGGTCTCCCGGAGGACGGAGAAGAGAGTAAAAATAGACGGCTGGGTTTATCAGAGACACGTTTGGTCGTTTGTCTCCTCTCTCCATTAGCACTGCTCACGCTGTTTAATTAAGATGATTTCAATCTAGACAGCCTTGCCTGAACTCATTATTTACTGCCCTTGTGACTTTGTGTGTGTATGTAGGTTAGTATAGAGTTTATATGCAGGTGTGTGCGTGTGTAGGTTAGTAAAGAGTTTATATGGATGTGTGTATGTAGGTTAGAATAGAGTTCATATGGAAGTGTGTGTGTGTGTGTATGTTTGTATGTAGGTTAGTATAGCGTGTATATGGATGTGTGTATGTAGGTTAGAATAGAGTTTATATGGAGGTGTGTGTAGGTTAGTATAGGTTAGTATATGGAGGTGTGTGTTTTTTAGAGGGGGTGAATGGATGTTTATGTATGTATGATATATGCATAGTTCTGAGTGTGTGTGTCTGCCGTGCTGTAGTTCTGTGTGTCTGCCGTGCTGTAGTTCTGTGTGTCTGCCGTGCTGTAGTTCTGAGTGTCTGCCGTGCTGTAGTTCTGAGTGTCTGCCGTGCTGTAGTTCTGTGTGTCTGCCGTGCTGTAGTTCTGTGTGTCTGCCGTGCTGTAGTTCTGTGTGTCTGCCGTGCTGTAGTTCTGTGTGTCTGCCGTGCTGTAGTTCTGAGTGTCTGCCGTGCTGTAGTTCTGAGTGTGTGTGTGTGTCTGTTGTGCTGTAGTTCTAAGTGTGTCTTTGCTGTGCAGGCGTATTGATGATGACATGGGCCGCACACATGAGTTGGAACACTCGGCCATTAAGTGCATGCGTGGGATCCTCTACTGCTACATGCGCCAGTCAGACAAGGTGAGTGTGTGTGTGTTTGAGAGTGTTATATCTGAGAGAGTGAATGTGTGTGTGTGTGTGTGTATGAGTGTATTGATTATACACATTCACACATTAAACCTGCTACAAATGTTTTCCAGGACTGTATTTGGAGAAGTGTTGTTTTGATTGCAGAAAAAATATGGGCTGATGTTGTTTTGAACGTTTATTTCAGTAAGTAGTGAGCAAAGTGATATTAGTGATCGTAATTGTTGTGTCCACTGCATTTGTTCACATCCATGAGTAAGTAGATCACCAGCCATCCAGACAGTGTGTGTGTGTGTGTGTGTGTGTGTGTGTGTGTGTGTGTGTGTGTGTGTGTGTGTGTGTGTGTGTGTGTGTGTGTGTGTGTGTGTGTGGTGGGGTGGGGGGGGGGATCTCTGCAGGGACGTTGGCATGGTGAAATATCTCAAATGTAAATAAAGGCTGTAATGAGTTTATGGAGTCTTTCATTGCAAAGCCTACATTTAGTCATGCTGTTTGCTGAGCATATGTAATGTGGTGTGCATGGTAACTTGCAGGAATGGCACATTAATATGTTTAGAATTAATATAGTCTTAATGCTTAAAGTCATAGGTTTTGTGTATTAGTACCAATATAAATATTTTTCTTTGGTGCCATTTGCAATATCCTGCTGACCTATAAGAAACCAGTGAAGGAGTTAAGTTTATTAAAGTTCATGTTGCTGAGAGGAGGTGAGACGCCTGTAATAACCAAGGCGTGTGTGCCATACACGTCTTAGTGTTGTTGTTCGAAGCTCTGGCTGGCTGGGGTCAGGGCTGCAGACTTGGGAGAGTTACGCACGACACAGGAACCATGCAGTGCCTCACCCCTCGCCTTTCAGACGCGTCACAAGCTAGACTCAAATATCCTGCAGCTCGCTGTCCTGTTTATGTAACAATGGGTCAAGGCAGTTCTACAAATAACAAACAGGCTCTAGAACTGCAGGAAAGATTCTAGAAGGGGGGGGGGGGTTCTAGTGCATCTAGAGCAGTACGGTGTGTCATTGGCTAATCGTTATGCCAACACCGAACTTTATACTACTGATAATGCACTTAGCCACAATATACAACGATATACAAACGAACCCTTTAACATATACAAATAAAGAAAAGCAATCTTGAGACATTCACTGTTGTATTTTAATAGTACAAGGTATATTGCAGTGACATTATGTATCAGTATAATCACACTGAGTTTACCTTGCAGAGTTATTTTAGGATTAACCATGCAGATTTCCCCTTCGTTGGGACCCGGTACTGGCTTCTAGGGTTCATAGTAATCAGGCAATCAAACAGTGCTGCTAGTTGTAAGGATCTCTTGATGAAGAATTAGGCTAATAATCTGAAAAAAATAATCTAATAATCTGAAAGAAAAACAAACATGTGTAGACATGTGCTATCGCCACGTATAGTGTTGCTTGTTAAAATTATTCTTAATTACAAACCCCTACAGTACACCAGTTTTCCTTAGGCATTGTCGTATACACACACACGCACACGTGCACAGCTCTGTCATTTTTTTTGCCTTTGAAATTGTTCCGTTTCATTTAATCCTGACCTCCCAAGACCTAATTTGAGGGAAAGCTTTTCCGTGTCTTAATTAGAATGTAGCGTTTATCCAGTTAATTAAACAGCGCGGTGCTCGTTAGCAGCTGTCTCGACTGCTCAGATGGAGCACAGCCGCTTCCAGGCCGCTGGTTAAGTCCACTTACCCGGCAGCAGCACGTCCTGGGGGGTCCAGGTGTGAGTGCCCCCCCCCCACCAGAGAGGTGCATGGGTCAGGAGGAAAAAGGTGTGGCATTAGAGTGTGTGCAGGACTTGGTGTGTACAGCTGAACACACACACACACGCTGGTTATCAGTGTTTGTACATTTAAGCGGTAGACACAGATGAGGTAATCCATGGTCATGGCGTCTGCAGGGTGGAGTGAGAAACCCACCCTGCAGGTGCTCTGCTTTCTCAGCACCGGCGCTGCTGCTGTCTCGTTTTCGTGTTACGGACCTGGCTGATGTCCAGGTGTGTGAGACGTCACCTCGCTGCTGTGCAGGGGTCTGCATCACTCCGTCTCCCGTCTCTGCCCCTGTGGGGGGGGGGGACTGAGACCTGCAGCACGTGTCCTCATCCCTGTTCCACACACCACTGCCCGGGGTGAAGGAAAAGACGAGAAAGAGTGGGACATATCTGGGACAGAGGAACGCGGGGGTGGAGAGAGAGAGAGCAGGAGAGGACGATGAGGCCAGAGTGAAATGATCAGAAGAACGGAAGAGTGAAAATGGGACATTTATTTTTAACACTTTATTTATGCTGTGAGGTCCTGTATGTTTCATGTTCAGTAGGAAAAGTTGACAGGATTGTGAACGCTCGGTCTCAGCAGTGTGTAGGGAACGCTGAGTCTCGGCAGTGTGTAGGGAACGCTGAGTCTCGGCAGTGTGTAGGGAACGCTGAGTCTCGGCAGTGTGTAGGGAACGCTGAGTCTCGGCAGTGTGTAGGGAACGCTGAGTCTCGGCAGTGTGTGTGGGAACGCTGAGTCTCGGCAGTGTAGGGGGAACGCTGAGTCTCGGCAGTGTGTAGGGAACGCTGAGTCTCGGCAGTGTGTAGGGAACGCTGAGTCTCGGCAGTGTGTAGGGAACGCTGAGTCTCGGCAGTGTGTAGGGAACGCTGAGTCTCGGCAGTGTGTAGGGAACGCTGAGTCTCGGCAGTGTGTAGGGAACGCTGAGTCTCGGCAGTGTGTAGGGAACGCTGTCTTCACACCTGTACTCTGCATCACAGCATCCTGTCTCAGTGGACTAAAGCCTATGAGAAAATTCTTCTACTTTTAAAGGTGTTTTTGAGTTTAAAAATAATTAGGAATTATCCCAATTACAACTATGAGAAATTCTAAACAAGAATTAGACATGGAGTAAAATTCTTTAGACTTTTCAAAAGTTCTTCATAAGTAACTGAAGTTGTTCAGAAAGTCTTACCTGACCAGTGGGAGGAACATTGGGTGTGAAGCCTTGCAGGAAATAATTGCATGAAATGGTTTGTACTAATTAAATGAAATTAAATTAGTACTTGCTGGGCTGTGAGTTACAAGCCAGGCACTGTAAGAAAATAATAGGAAAATCTATTTTTATGTGTTTAGCATAATTTTAGCATTATCAGCAGTGTAACTATAAACATGGAAGTTTATGTGTGCCTACTGGTTTGAGCATCAACACCACTAATGTAACAGGACCCCTGTTTCCCTTAAAAATCATTTTAAAGAAATCTTAAAAACATCTTAAAATCTTTAAAAAAATAAATAAATTCCAAACAAAATAAAACATAGAGTGGTTTTCCCTTTAAATGAAATTCAATTTAGATGCAGATGGGATCTAGAAAACCTGTCGTCTGTCTGTATGCAGTGTTTCCTCATCCAGAAAATATCTCCTTTGGATAGAAACAAGAGACTAATGCATTTTTAAGAAGTGTTGAGGGAGGCATTTGCAGAAGACAGAGAGCTATCTGCTAAGCCTGAGGAGACTCACGGGACATCCACACAGGGCCGGACTGACTCCATCCTGGCAGCCCGTCAGGTTGTTCTGCCTCCAGATGCCTCCAGATACCCTTTGCGGAGCGACCCCCAAGCCACAACCCCCCCAGTGTTGACCACAGGAAGCTGTTCTCTCTGCCGCACCAACAGCACAGCAGGCCTGGCTGACCTGAATACACAAAGCCGGCACGCGTGTTGTTGTGGGGCTGAGTGAAGGTTTGCTCTTGCGGAGGTGGTGGTGCTGGTGTATCAGAGTGTGGGTGGAGGGAGGCGGAGGAATGTGATGCTACACAGAATTAGTGATACCGTGCCAGTTTACTGTCCTTCACATGCTTTACTGAGGATTTGATGATTAATAAAATGGAGACCTTGGACAGATGGAGTGCGAGATGCATCTGTCATGGCCAGTTATCTCTTTCTCTTGATGTCTTTCTGTCTCTCTCTCAGGTGGAGAGGTTTAAACAGGACCCCAGTCCTTCCTCATGTCTACATTCTGTATTCAACGTCCACACAGGAGATGAGATTTACTCCTATGCTGAGTACAGTCACCTGCAGGTACTCAGACTGGCTTCTGCGTGGGTTCAACCCCTTCCCAGTTGCATGCTCCATCCAAATACAAGACTTGGTGACAGAGTTTAACTCCAAACGTTTACACTGATAGATTGTTAGATTACTAGTACATTGCTTCCTAGCAGCACTGACGTTCACCATTGGTTCAATTTGGCACAACAGCAGTGTACAGTGTTAAGAAACTACAGGATTGTGGTACACTGGGTATGAGCTCTAGATGAGCCCTAAATGAGGTCTGCTGCCTTCAGCATCTCCCCCACAGAGAATCCCATTACTTGTTCAGTCAGGGCAGTCACGTTCAGATGCAGACCTGTCAGATGACCTCAGAGAAATGGGCTCAACCAGGCAGTTACTTGACCTCTCTCTCTCTCTCTCTCTCTCTCTCACTTTCTCACATTCACTCTCTGTCTCTCTTTACCTTCTTCTCTCACTCTCTCTGCTTCTCACACACACAAACATGCACTCTCTCTCTCTCTCTCTCTCTGCAGATCGATGCTGTGTCTCTGTTCCTCCTGTATCTGGTGGAGATGATTTGTTCTGGTCTGCAGATCATCTACAACACTGATGAGGTACTGACAGGAATCGAGACCTCCAACAGAGAATCGAATAAAACACAACAGTGCCATTTTTAACCTCCAGAGAAACATCCCTGCCCACAACACGGTGACCCGCAGACATTGCTGCACAAATTGGAACAGTGTGTGGTAATGGTGTCGCTTTGCGGCACACGCGGCTCCAGCCCTCGCCACACTTTGTCAGCTGTTGTCATAGCTGCACAGGAGCAGTGGGTGGGGAGGTGTATGGTGTCAGTGAGCCGTGTGCTACTGCCAGCACATTTCCCCTCCCGACTGACCGTCGCTGTCTGTCTGCTGCCTCCAGTCGCCTGCTGCCTCTAGAGCTGCCTCATCAGGCCGGGCACACGACCCCTGGAAAGCCCCACCGTCGCTTTGAAAATAATTTTAATCGATTGCGTGTGCTTTCAGTGCTACTTTACAAACCTGCTGAGATGCTTGAAAACCGCTTCCTCTTCTTAGTCCTCCTGTTGGGTAAATATTGGCATGTTAAATATTAAATTCTCTTCTGGGCCCCTGAACATCACAGTAAGCCGCCTTACTTGAGCCGCACGTCACGACAGTGATGTTGACAGCACATTTGTACAGGAAGATGAGATCTGTAAGTGGAAGGATGTGTGTTGGTGGGGGGGGGGGGGGAGTGGAACTGGAATGGTTCTTTAATCTCCCTCTCGCCTGCCCCTCTAGCCTCTCTGGAAATCGCAGGAGTTCATTAATTCCATCTTTCTTTCCCGCCACCAGCTCTCGGGGAGATTTATTCAATTCACTGCTGTGAAATCGTCTGTAGAATAATTGCAACTTTTATTTATTCGTTGGCTTTATCTTCGAAACGAGAAGCTCTCCTGAACAGTTGATTCGAGAGCCGGTTCCGTGTGCTTTCTTCACCAAAGAGGTGAAGTGCGTGCGTGCGTCCCGGCTGTGGACACCACCAGCGTGGCTTTTCTCAGGGCTTGTGCTGTTTGCAGAGCAGCCCTTAATTGGCGTGTTTAAACAGTGCCCACTGGGCCCCATAATGCAATTTGAAAAGCGTGGATGTGAAATCAGCAGGCCAGTTTGTGTGTTCACCAGCAGAGTTGTGGGCAAATGAGGGTGAGATGGGAGATTTAGTTCCTTCTGCCTGGCAGTTTGTAATGATTTTTTGTGTGTTTGTAATCTCATTATAAGACCATTGGATCTCACTCTACCGCCACAGCCTCCACTCTGTGTGTCATGCGTGCATGCACGGGTGTGTGCGTACACGGGTGTGTGTGCACACGCGCACCCGTGCACACACACACCCGTGTACGCACACACACGGTTTAGTCTAAATGATGCACAAATCCATTATAATGGGGAGAGAGAACGAGGGAAAGAGAAGGCGGCATCACCTTGTGTGCATGTGTGTGTATGCATGCATATGTGTCTGTGTGTGTATGTGTGCAGGTGTGTGTATGCATGCATATGTGTCTGTGTGTATGCGTGCTTGTTTGTGTGTGTATGCGTGCTTGTTTGTGTATGCATGCGTGCTTGTGTGTGTATGCATGCATATGTGTCTGTGTGTATGCGTGCTTGTGTGTGTATGCATGCATATGTGTCTGTGTGTATGCGTGCTTGTGTGTGTATGCATGCATATGTGTCTGTGTGTATGCGTGCTTGTGTGTGTATGCATGCATATGTGTCTGTGTGTATGCGTGCTTGTGTGTGTATGCATGCATATGTGTCTGTGTGTATGCGTGCTTGTGTGTGTATGCATGCATATGTGTGTATGTGTGTGTGCGTGCTTGTGTGTGTATGCATGCATATGTGTGTATGTGTGTGTGCGTGCTTGTGTGTGTGTATGCATGCATATGTGTGTATGTGTGTGTGCGTGCTTGTGTGTGTGTATGCATGCATATGTGTGTATGTGTGTGTGCGTGCTTGTGTGTGTGTATGCATGCATATGTGTGTGTGCGTGCTTGTGTGTGTGTGTATGCATGCATATGTGTGTGTGCGTGCTTGTGTGTGTGTATGCATGCATATGTGTGTATATGTGTGTGCATGCTTGTGTGTGTGTATGCATGCATATGTGTGTATGTGTGTGTGTATGCATGCATATGTGTGTGTGCGTGCTTGTGTGTGTATGCATGCATATGTGTGTGTGTGCGTGCTTGTGTGTGTATGCATGCATATGTGTCTGTGTGTATGTGTGCTTGTGTGTGTATGCATGCATATGTGTCTGTGTGTATGCGTGCTTGTGTGTGTATGCATGCATATGTGTGTATGTATGTGTGTGTGCTGTTCTGCTTACAGTCTGACAGGCCCAGACAGAGAGAGTAGGGCAGAATACACCTGAGACTCGGGCTCTTCATTAAGACCCCGTATAATCCAACACATTAATCATTATATTTCAGAGTAAAATAAAACTACGTGCTGTCTCTGCGCTGGGCCCCGCCCTTGCCCTGGACCCGCCCCTACGCTGGGCCCCGCCCCTGCGCGTCTCTCCTGGGGTCCTGTGCCCCAGTTTAGAGAGCTGGAGGGGCTCCTCACTGCGTGGTAAATGAAAGCCCTCGTCATTCTGCTCCCGCACTGTGCACTCGCTCCACCTCCTCCCCCGCTGAAGTCATCGTTCTGCGCTCGTCTCTCCTGCTGCGTGTGCGGCGGGTGGGGAGGGGGCGTGGAGGCCCATGTTCTACCTCCTGTGCTGAACTTCTCCCCCGGCAGACACCATCCACATGAGGACATTTGAGAATACACCACAGTCTCCTTTTTTATTGTATGATGTTTAAGGGTAATAAGAGGCTGTGTGTGTGTGCATATTCATCCAAAACATGAAAGACATGTTGACAAGAACACACACTCACAACAAAGAGAACAACACTGTGTGTGTGTGTGTGTGTGTGTGTGTGTGTGTGTGTGTGTGTGTGTGTGTGTGTGTGTGTGTGTGCAGGTATCGTTCATCCAGAACCTGGTGTTTTGTGTGGAGAGGGCCTACCGTGTCCCTGACTTTGGGGTGTGGGAGAGAGGGAGTAAATACAACAATGGTAGTACGGAACTCCATTCCAGGTGAGCGTCACTATGGTTACCACCGTCACCCTCTTCAGAGTTACTAACGCACTGCTAATTAAACGTAGCTCAGCACACACGTGCTTAGAAATGTTAGAGATGTTGAAATGTTAGTCATGACTGACAAGCATGATTACAAAGAGGTTGGGAGAGTAAGATTATAAAACCTCATTTTAACCTAATTGTTTCTGTCTTTTTCTTTTCTGTTTTGTTTTGCTTTTATGAGTTGTTAGTGAAGTGTTTGCTTGGTTTTAATATTTGTGCCTTACTATATTTGGGGAAATATTTTTGCATTCTCACTGGGCATCTGTCTCTGAAAAGGAAAGAAGTAAAAAGTGAAAAGTACTGTTCAAGAAACAGCAAAGACACCAAGGGAGGCAGGGGAGTGTGTAGGGAAGGAGGGCTGGTCTGGTTAGGGAGGCAGGGGAGTGTGTAGGAAAGGAGGGCTGGTCTGGTTAGGGAGGCAGGGGAGTGTGTAGGGAAGGAGGGCTGGTCTGGTTAGGGAGGCATGGGATTGTGTAGGGAAGGAGGGCTGGTCTGGTTAGGGAGGCAGGGGAGTGTGTAGGGAAGGAGGGCTGGTCTGGTTAGGGAGGCAGTCCTCTCGGGCTGATGGAGATGCTCTCTGCTGGGTTGGTCTCGGGTGGAGGAGTCTCCCCCCAGAGGGCTGCGTATCAGCCCTGGCCAGACACCACTGCTGCCGCCCCCTGAGCGGAAGGGTCTGGACCCCCTCCCTCTACCTACCAGCTCTGTGGCTTCTTAAAGAGTCTCGAACGCAACTCACTCCTTTCAGCCTCTGGATCTGCAGCCAGACGTTCTGTCTCCCAGCAGATCCGAGTTCCTTTTCCCTGCTTCACTGGGTCCTTATCACCACAGCACATAGTGTCTCCTCCGAGAGACAATTAGACGAATGACTCCTTCAGCTTGCTTTACTTGCCTAAAGGAAGTATTACATTTAGTACTCCTAGGAATATATCAGATACCCTTTCAGGAAAGAAGCAAGACAAATTCTATTACTTTAAAAGTTTTATTGCTTTAAAATGTTATATTGCATATGTCCATTTCCAGGAGGATAAATCATTACTAGGGTTATTGCTTGGTTATGTGTAAACACCCCTTATAAAGTACATAGTGATCCCTTTACTGGGATTATTCTGTACTCCCCATACAGTGTATACGCATGTGTGGAGATCAGCTGTAATGGTTTGGGCACCTGTGTGCTTCAAAAGTCAGTTATTCGATCGAAGCACCAAGCTGGATTAAGGGGAGAATCCATAATCAATATGAAGAACAGCTCGCTAGGTCAATAATCGATAACCAATGTGAAGAGCAGCTCGGTAGGTCAGTAACCAGGAAAATGGATGACTGAAGAAACTAGAGAACACGGACGGTGAGAGACAGGGAGATCAAACGTAGCATAAACACAGAGATGGAGCATAAACACAGAGATAGACGTGTTCAATACAAACAGTTGTAGGCAGTAATGGATAATGAACCTGAGCAGGGCGTGAACAAAGGCGGGGTTATAACACAACCACAAGCTCATGGAGACACGGAGAATGTGAAGCGCAGAGCACCCACTCTGACCAGCTTCACTGACCCACACGGTCATGCCAACACCTAAATCCACCAATGATGCTTTAAATGCACATTTAAACCGCTCATGCACTTGTAAAAGCGTCCCATGCTAATACCCATCGATACAGCACAGGTGCATTTCTAAAATCATACATTTGTAGGGTTTTATATATCTATGTATCACCTGTGCTTTTTCTGCTGATATACAGGTTGTCCATTAAAAAGTCCAATGGTGCCATTGCATGAGCAGTAGGAGGACAGACCTGTAGCTCTGGAGGAAGCTAGGGGTCAGATAAGGGTCAGCACCTTGGACATCTCATTCCTGTACAGATATATACAGTGGACTGAGCTTCTGATCCTCCAGGATATCTGTGCAGGGCTTCAGTATATATGCAGTATAGATGGAGCAGAGATGCAATTTTGTTGCTCTACCATGATTCAGAGGAAACAGTCCCACAGATGGTGGTCTTGGTGAGGGTTACAGCTGTATTTGATGGGTGTGGTGTGGCTCAGCATTTCCCCGTCTCAGGTCATCTCTCTCTTGGCATTGGTCTTTAATATGCATGGCCTCATTTGCATGTCGAATTTGGTTGGCTCTCACCTATGAAACGCGTGAATTTAGCACAGCGGTAAGTTGACACTGGTGCACTAGTCACCATGGTAACGGTATCCTATGAATAGGAAGTGTTGCATATTCTTTGTGCTGTTGTGTGGCTAGTGTGTTAGTGTAAGTTTTATGAATATGGCCCTGTATCTGTTGTTATTATGATGGCCCACCATAAGCTTTCAAAGACAAAGCTGAGTTTGAGTTAACTCCAGTGTGCCGATTGGACTGTTGTTGCCTCATTCGTTTGAGTTGCTACCAAATTTTAGTTTAATGCATTTATACTACTAAAGTAAAACATGATAACAGAGCAAGAGTAATGATACTATATCTTGAGTAGGTACCCAATGCATTTTCCACGTCGGTGTGTGTTTGTGGGGGGATCTCTTAGCTGCCACTCATGTGAGTGTCCCAGGCTCCTCGGCTGAGCTGAGAGAGGAACGCCATTGGTGCAGCAGTGTGAGAGTGAGGCAGGGAGGAGGTGAAAGAGTGAGGAATGAATCAGGCCGTGAAGATGAAAGCCAGAGGTCTGTCAGGGAGTCATGGGATGACGGAGCTGATAACTGCTTCCAGCATGGGTTTGAAATCATCACACTGCGGAGAGAGGGAGGGAGGGAGGGAGGGAGTGAGTGAGAGAGAGAGAGAGAATGAGGAGAGTTTTAAATCATCGTCCTCCAGACCCGAACAAAGCAAACGAGAGCTATTTTGCTGCCAGGTGCATCATCACTTCCCCATCCCGCTGAACACAGGCCAGATTCATCCAGCAGGAGCCTGGAGCCCCTGGGCCCTCCCAGGGTTTGTGTCTGCCCTGGAAAACACGCTGAATTTAATACAAAGTGCTTGCTTTCTGTGCTGAAGTCTCCATGTATCAATAAGGAAGACCTGTGTATATTGTGGCCACTGCATTCCTTTCATCCAGCGTCCAGGTAGTATTTCAGTAGCGCCCAGACCTTCTCAGCGTTGAGGTCTTTGGAGAGCAGCGTGTTGAGTCAGCATCACTGTCTGCTTTACCTCCGCCTTCCTGTTGCTTTGTTCTACATCGATTGCACTTTGAGAAAACCTGCTGGTCTGCAGGTGGTGCTCTGGTGTGTAGGGCTGATGTGGGTCTGTCTGTGGTTATCCTGTGATTTTTCTCTACCCACAATTACCTCAGTGCCTATGTGCTCATTTTCAGTGTTTTTGACAGGTTTTGTTTTGCTTACTGTGGTTTGATCTGCCCTCCTCTCCTATCACACTGCCTGGTCTGTTTGACCTCGAGTAACCCCGGCACTAGGCACTGGGCTCTTTAGGAAATGCAATACAGCAGATGCCATTCACTCTGGTTAACTTCAAAGGAGTATGGACATGGATCGGAGCAGTTAAGGGCATTGATATTGAGAACAAAAGACTGAGGTGGTGTCCACTGAGACTGTCTTCTCTGCTCTGAGAGGTTTGAAATGGGGGGCACAGTGTCTTTCTTTAGACAAAAAAAAGGTCGCTTCTAAAATCAATCATGCAGCGGAGCTCTTCCTGTGTTCGCAGTTCAGTGGGGCTGGCCAAAGGTGCTCTGGAGGCGATCAATGGCTTCAACCTGTTTGGCAGTCAGGTAGGTGAGATCTTCTCCCCCGCTGCACCACACCGCCTTATTCAGCCACGAACACGGAGTTTCAGACTTTAATGGTGCTTTAAGGGCCCTACTTCTCCCCGGACTGCTTTAATGGTGCCTTACAGGCCCTAGTTCTCTCCGGAGTGCTTTAATGGTGCTTTAAGGGCCCTAGTTCTCTCCGGAGTGCTTTAATGGTGCTTTAAGGGCCCTAGTTCTCTCCGGCTGCTTTAATGGTGCTTTAAGGGCCCTAGTTCTCTCTGGACAGCTTAATTTCTTGTTCCTCAGATGTGATGGAAATGAGTTTTTCCTTCGTTTTAGGCCATTGGGTGATCAGTGTGTGTCTGTGAAATGATCTGCAGTTACAGTGGAAATCTACGTGCCTTTAGCAGACCTGGATTATCACGATGCACTGGGTGATTTCCTGAGACGTACCAAAGCTCTGTGTAGACTCCCCATCCACGCTGCACAGGCGCTTTCTGTGTGTGACGGATGTTAGGGGCACTTCTGCTCTCATTCCACTTCTGCTTTTTGCTGAAGTCATTAGTAGGATTCATTTGTTTTGATGTTGAGCAGCATCATTTGCAGAAGGCCGAATTCATCATATGTACAAATGGGTCGGAGAACATTGGGGGAAAAACAACTAAAAACCCCAAAGCGCTCCCTTGTTTATCCACACAGTGTTGCCCATCTCAGACAAAACGAAAACCTCGTGCCAGCAAATCTGTACGACACTGTTCTGATTCAGTGTTGAAGCAGAGACGGAGGTGAGGACGTAGTGCGTGAGGTGAGACTCTCGGTATCTAGGCTGTACTGCCGGGAGTAAACACAGTGGGTGTTTGGAATAACACTGGTTCTGACCTTTAATGTGACTCAGTGCTTTATCGAGAAGTTCGCTCTGTACTGTTAGCCCGTGTCTTGGAGACACAGTGCTGCAGTAGGCACCTCCGGTTACCCGACAATTAACAACAATTTATGAGGATTTATTTTCTGTGTGGTGGATGTTTTTTAACTCGGTACTTCATTGCAGTCATGGTGAGGTGGATCCAGAGGGCCTCAGTCAGGGTTATTAGTGAGAGCTCTTGGACTCTCCTCTGAGCCCTCGTAGCCTTCCACGCGGGGATGTGGCTCTGTCATTAGCTCTGGAGAACAGGCTCTCTGGAGAGCAAACACTGAAAGTCAGAGAGTAGAGCTGGATTCCTCCACTCCACTCCTGAGAGAGGGCTGCTGGGTACAGCTTCGCTTCTGCTGCACTGAAATACTCGAATCGGTGTAGGATTTGAGATGAACAAAGCACAACTACTGTGTGTGTGTGCGTGTGAGAGAGAGAGAGAGATGGAGAGAGGGAGAGAGAGAGAGAGACTTTTTTATGTGGGTGTTAAACAGCACAGGATTATGAATGCACCAAGTCTGCCAGTATCTTTTGAATGCCTGCTTTACTTTTTCCAACATTTACTTTCAGCAGTTTTAAGGCTACCCATTATCAAAATCAAGTGTGCGTGTGTGTGTGTGTGTGTGTGTGTGTGTTATGAATATAATTATATATAAAGTATGTATAAATATCTCTTTCTTTCAAGCATGCTTGGGTCTGGGAGTTTGTGCAGAATCTTAACTGTACCCAGGACTACACTCTTCTACACGGAGATCTCTGATGTTGTTTCTGGGATGTGCTGGAGTCATTCTCCCAGTTTAGGGGTCATAGCCACTGGTGCTCGCATCACTATGGGAACCACTATTGTCTTCACCTTCCACATCTTTTCTAGCTCTTCTTTCAGCCCTTGGTGTTTCCCCAGCTTCTCGTGTTCCTTGTTCCTGATGTTTCTATCACTTGGCATCACTACATCTACCAGTACAGCCTCTTCTGCTGTTTGTCCATCACTAAAATGTCCGGTTCTATATCCATTACCATTTTGTCAGTCTGTATCTGGACTTCCCACAGGATCTTTATTAGTCATCCAGCATCTAGCTCTGTTATTCTCCCCCACCATCAGAGATGTGTCCCACTTTGACCTCTGCACTTCTAGCCCATTCTCAGCACAGATGTTCCTGTATACTACACCTGCCCCTTGGTTAGGGGGTTCCATGAATGCTCTGCCTGCTAGTGTCTTGCATCCCACTGCTATGTGCTGGAGTGTGTCAGGGGCATCTTGGTATCTGGGGGTATCTGGGGTCCTGGGTATCTGGGGTCCTGCTGGGTGTGGTAGATCCAGCATCTACTGATCTTGTGAGCTTGTTCCTGTGCTTCCATGATATAGTTCCTGTCTTCCAGTCCGGTCTTTTCCAGCCATTGGTAGGATCCAGTCAGTCATCTCTCCATAGCAGCCCCTTCCACTGTGTGCTGGTGGTACACACCTTGCAGGGGTTGATGTCTGCTCCCATGCACTGCTGCCGTCTCAGGTACTTTTTAAGCGCTTTATCACCTAGGTCCATCTTCCTGGGGTGCTCCTGGATCTTTGATGTTTCATCCTGGATAGTGGTCCTGATGATCACTAATGCTCAGCGCTCCTGCTTCCTGTGCAGTCCCAGACTGCTGGGTTTGTGGGCTGTTCTGGTGGGCCTTCTGAACTCCACCTGGAGATCACCTCCGATGATCTCCATAGGAGATGGGAGTGGGCGGGGTGAGCAGGCAGCTTCGTAATACCTGAACAGGCTCTCAATGACCTGGGGCTCCCACGCACTGGGCCCCGATGAAGAGGCAGTCCGGAATGAAGGTTTGCCCTCTTGAAATAGCAGGAGCGTTGCGTAAAGATGCATCGCTTTATGGACACAACTCCATGGAAGCTTTTGAAATCTGTGCAAAGGCATCAGGTGGCACTTCATGTCATTTCAGAGAATCTTGTTTTGGCACTTCTTTTTGTTTTTTTTGATGGTTGTTTTATTAAAACGTTGTTCTCCTTGTGTGTTTGGATGTGGTTAAGCTCCAGCCCCGGCTGCTCTGTGTGAGGGTTTCCTGGCTGTGTGCTGCTGCCTGCTGATTAGAGCAAAGCCAGACTGAACCTGTGGAAAGCAGAGGCTCGGGAGGGCTGAGGTGGCCTTTACAAGGCCAGCAGAGTTTGCTTTCATGCCCTTTGTTGGAGTGCGTGCGTGCGTGCGTGCGTGTGCGTGTGTGGGTGTGCACAAGTTTGTGTGTGTGTGTGTGTGCGTGCGTGTGTGTTATAAAAGATGTTCCAGTGCATAAGCACAATATAAAAGGTTTAGAGTTGAGAGGAAGTCTCTTAAGAATCCTGCAGCTGTGGCATGACAAGCCTCCGTGATGCCCTGTCACGCTGGTCTCACACACACACACACACACACACACATACACACACACACACACACACTGCCTTTCTTTCATGACACAGTGCGCCCATCAGCCACATTGAAGCTTTTGAATTGAGTCCCATTTCAGCAGCGCTGCACAGAGGAGGATCATTTGGGCATCGGATGGTCTGTTTTCAGAACAGCTGAACTGTTTGTCCTCAACTAAGAGTCACACTGTCCCTGCTGCAATCAGTCTCTGTGGAAAAGGGGGTTTAAATGTCCCATAAGCTTTGATTGCAGTCCAAACTGTTCCTTTGTTACTTTGTGGCAAATGGTTGGGTAGCAAATGTCCTCTAACATCCCAGTAGTGGTGCTCTTATGCTCACTGGAAGACTGGGGAAACCTGAGGACAGGAGACCTGAGGACGGGCGTCTCCATGTGGAGACCTGAGGGCATCTCTGGGGCGGGTGGGATGATCATGTCCGCGTTCTGGTCCACAGGGATGATCATGTCCACGTTCTGGTCCACAGGGATGATCATGTCCACGTTCTGGTCCACAGGGATGATCATGTCCACGTTCTGGTCCACAGGGATGATCATGTCCACGTTCTGGTCCACAGGGATGATCATGTCCATGTTCTGGTCCACAGGGATGATCATGTCCACATTCTGGTCCACAGGGATGATCATGTCCACATTCTGGTCCACAGGGATGATCATGTCCACGTTCTGGTCCACAGGGATGCTCGTGGTCGGTGATTTTTGTGGATTTGGATGCTCACAACCGCAACAGGCAGACTCTGTGTTCCCTGCTGCCCAGAGAGTCTCGTTCCCATGTAAGTTTGTATGCTGCGTTTTAAAAGCGTTTCTATATTAAAAAAAAAAGAACCCCAATTAACTCCAGGTAAATTTGCATAATGAAGCAGATTTAAACAAATGGATTATACAGAAATGTACTTCTGTTGAGATTAGGAGGTGAGAGAAGGTTGATTGAGATGTAATCAGGAGATTTAGTCTTGATTATATATTAGTTTGGGATTATGGGTTTTTAAAATGTCAGTGGTTAATGAGGAAAAACAGGAGACTTTGAGTGAAAACAGGTTTCCGTAGAGACAAAGCAGGTTTCTATAGAGACAGAGCGGGTCAATAAAGTGTTTGTAAGAGGTTGTAAAGTTGAGGAGGAGAGAAGTGGGAGGGGTTTAGACCAAGTATCTGTTGTCTGATTGGTCTCTGATGTTGACGTTTAGAACACAGATGCTGCCCTGCTTCCTTGCATCAGCTACCCAGCGTTCGCGGTGGATGACGACGCCCTCTACAGCCAGACCCTGGACAAGATCACACGAAAGCTGAAGGGCAAATATGGCTTCAAGCGCTTCCTCAGGGATGGCTACAGGACGCCCAATGAAGACAAGAACCGTAGATACTACAGACCCGCCGAGATGAAGGTTAGAGAGTGCACCGCCATCTTGATCGATCAAAAATTCAAATGCGCTGTACCATTTGAATGGCAGAAGATGACGTGAATCTTGGGCTTATCTCTGTCTTTAACGTGCGAGAGATTAGCCTTTCAGAATAAAGATTAACGATAACGCTAATGCACACTGCTTGGTCTTTTTCATATGCAGCTCTTAATCCATCTGAGATTAATTAATTTAGTTCTTTCCCCCATGATGCGGGAGAAGGTGCTGCCCATGGATAAATCCTGTCTGATTGGGCAGAGCTTAGAGGATATTAACTTCAGAGCTAGCTGACAAACGCTCCGTGTGCATGTCTGAAGCAGTGAGGCGGGCTACTTAACACAGAGCAAATCAGTCCATTAGCTGCTGCAGTTGACCTCCCAGAGTTAACGAGCTCATATTTAACGGGGTACTGTAAGCAGCAGAAGAGTCTGTCAGCGCCACCCAGTGGAGGAGTGTAGGGCTGGAGGACTTAGGACCTGAGGATAACAGAGATCCTTGAAGATAACCTAAACTGTAGTCAGTAAACAAAACACTCAAGAACCCATACATCAGACCATACAGCAGAGAAGACACGCTCGTTCTGTCTGCCATGTCTGTCGGTTAAGATGAAGCTAACACCTCTCTCCGGCAGTGTGCGGCTTCTGTAGTTGTGTGAAGCTGTACAGCAGTCAAGGGACCCATAACAGGGACCTTGAGAATAAACCTGGCTGTGTTCACATTGGCTCTAGGCCCATGAGAGTAAACATGACAGTTTTCATTGGCTGATGGCCCATGACAGTAAACCTGACCATGTCCCCATTGGCTCAGTGCCCAGGAGAGTAAATCTGACCATGTTCTCATTGGCTCAGAGCCCATGAGAATAAACGTGACCATGTTCTCATTGGCTGAGGCCCATGGCGGTAAACCTGGGTATGCTCCTATTGGCTGATGGCCCATGAGAGTAAACCCTGGCCATGCTGTCTCTGGATGGGATGTGGGTTGGGCTCCAGGTAGGTGGGGTCACTGAGTCAGTTCTTCCCTCAGTGCTGCATGGCTGCCAGCTTGATCGCAGTGGTAGGTGTTAGCCGATCACAGGACTATGCTGGTCTTCGTACGACATTGATGAGTGATGAATATAAAACAAAACATATGTTTTATGCTCTTTATTCTATAAATGATGGTATGCATATTTTAGTTTTATTTAGGTGTATTTACTTTCATTCATTTAAAATCATTTTCTTCTCTAGTTAGAGATGTTTCCTCTGAGATTGACCTGAATTAAAGATCGTAACTGGGATTTTATCTGCCATTTATTTGAACAGAGGCTTCAAGGGTCTTAGCGGATGTATTGAGAAGAGAAAGCTCTCTGGTGAATGACTTAATCTCACACTGTGATTGGTTTAAGTTGAACATGTGACTCATGGGACAGCCTGGTCCTGCACTAGTGAACACAAATGTCCCGACCCTCTTTCGCAACCTCAGCCGTGCTAGAGCCGTTTTGCTGCCATAATCTCGTTCTGGTTGGGGTGGAATCGATGCTCCTTGGAATCGATGATCTTTGGGATGTTTTGAAACTGCTCAGACAGTTTTTTTGTTTTTAGGTTACAGCATGTCACACAGGCAAAACTAAACCATGTGTTTTGTCATAGGAAGGTTCTAATATCACTGTACATAGCAATATGAACACATGATTCATACATTTGATACACTGACTTTTCTTAGTTCATATGTTGCATCATCGTTATATATGCTGTTATCAGATCAACAGAAATGTCTGATTTGCTGATATTCCAGTGAGACAGCTAAATCAGACATTTCATAAATGTTTTTTAAATAAAAAATAAATATTTTCTGTCCACATCATGCAATATACAGTACCTGAGGTGAATGATCAGAAAGTCACTTTCATCAGGGTCATTTTTTGTCTTCCTGGGTTCAGTGATGGGGGTCATATTATTTAATGGCACTCGTTTACAGGTAAGTAGTCATTTGCTTTCATAATGTCCTGAGCTAATTATATGGGGCAGCAGCCTTATCTGTTGGAGATAATTATGTGGAATACCAGTGTGTGTCTGGGGAATACTGAAGCCACTGCTTCCTGCGGCTCTCAGTCGAGGTGTGTGTCTGGGTGTGAAGGCCAAGCTTCTAATTACAGTCTGAAGCTGAGGTCACTCTTTCAAGCAAATGAGGTTTTCAGCTGTGCTGTTATTGTGGATTCATTTTGTTATTTTGTGGTTAGGAGGCGGAGCTCACAGCTCCTGAGTGGACCCCCCTGATTGGCTCCTGCAGAGGCTTACTGGAGAAACGGCAATGAAGCGAGACCAGTACAATTAGCACCGGTTATTTCATTACCCATAATCTCTCACTCTTATCTGCTGTCGCCACTGTGAATGTCTGTGAAGACTCTCGGCAGATTTGGAGAAGGCTTAATTATGTTTGTAGAAGTTGCTAGACGTGTGTACCATCAGCCGGTGGAAGTATCCTGGGCATGTTAGGCAATCCTTCCATCTTCAGGAAGGAGAACTTTAGAGCTGAGGTTGGATCATAGTTTACAGCTGCTGGAATGTACATGGGGATTAACCTATTGTATTATAAATATATCACGTTGTCAATAACTAGAACATTCTCAGCTAATCTGCTTAGCAGAATCGCTGAAATGTTTGGTACGTTTCATCTTAATTACAGCATGGAAACATGTTGCTAAAAGTGGCAGCTGTGATTGTGGGCTGACACCAGCGTGGTGGGTCCACACAGAACATGCTGACATCAGGCCCATGCAAACAAGTTCAGAGCTGTGCTTGGCATAATGGCAGTGTGATTGTCAGAGTACGGGCCCAGACAGATCAGTCTCCATCACTCTCTGTCTCCACCGAGACCACCCACACACACATGCGCGCGGGGCCCTATTTCATGTTTTCATGTTTCATTTCAGTTATCCATATGTGATTTTGCTGGCTTTAAAGAAATTTCAGCAAGCAAACCGCTGGCGCAGTGAGATGAGCTTCAGTAATTGATCGTCAGTAATTGAACGTCAGTAATTGAACTTCAGTTGTTTAAACTGATACGCTGCTGTTCCGTGTTCCCTCACCATCTCCACATCACTGCTGGGGTGGGAGGGGCTTTCAGCTCTCCTTAACGGAGTTTCTGCTGGGCCTCTGTCCTGCTGGTGTCCCAGCTGCCCGTGCTGTCCCTGTCTGCCACTCTGTGGTGGCAGGGAGGCAGGGTCTGCCAGTGCCTTGGCGTGCGGCTGCTGAGCAGGGAATACTGATGTGGCCTTTTTGGGCTGTTCACCGTGGTCCAGTCACATAAATAAAATGCAACAATGAGTGAAATCCAGCGACATGACATATGACTATATTCATAAGAGCAGTGATGAGTTATTTATTTTTGTGTTTGAAGCAGAAAAATGTTCTGTTAATATCAATGAGAGCACAGCAACCAGGGTTAATCAGCACTGAACTTTCCTTGCACTGTGGTAACATGTGTTCATGATGGCACTGGGGTGCGTCTGTGTGTGTGATGATTTTCACATCTTGTTTTGTTTCTGCAGCTCTTTGATGGCATCGAGTGTGAGTTTCCCATATTCTTCATCTACATGATGATTGACGGTGAGGCCACTAGGACCCTGGAAGAGATGTTCATTCTCACCCCAGGAGAGACAGTCATTGTCAACCCCGGGAGAGACTGTCATTGTCAACCCCGGGAGAGACTGTCATTGTCAACCCCGGGAGAGACTGTCATTGTCAACCCCGGGAGAGAGTAGTTTAATTGTACTCTGTTGATACTGTTATACTGACGCAGTGCTCTAGAGATTAGGGATTAGAGATTAGATTAGAAATTTCTGGTTTGAATTTTCTGTCTTTGTCCTCCAGGGGTATTTAGAGGAAACCCGGCTCAGGTCAAGGAGTACCAAGAACTTCTGCAGAATGTCATTTTCCAGACTTCAGAAGGTGAGTCTCGCTGTCTCTCTCACACACACACACGCTCCACACACTCATGTGCAAACACATGCCCACACGCATTAATGTGTTGCATTAACACATTAATTTAGACACATTAATTAATAAATTCAAACACCGTGAAGTGGCTTAATCTTCTCATATTTACAATTTAACTCTATTACTATTTGAAACGAGTGTGGTAGGAAATTGTTGAAAGTGTTTGGAATGTTGTCACACACACTCAGGATCACACACTCAGGATCATAACCCTAACCCACAATTTTTGCAATTTCTTTATTATAAGAATTATGGAGACTGTAAACAAACAAACAAAAAGATAAATCTGTATGGTAAGAAGTAATTGATTAGTCTCTTATGTCTGTTGTATATTTATTTATTTATTTATTTATTTTTAATCACAGTTTTTGTTCTGATGTTCCTTTTTAACTACTGGATTAAAATGAATTCTATACCTTATTGAACATGTATTAAAAGTGGCACTGTTGTGCTGGTGCATTGCGCCCAATTTTCCTGCAAACTACAGAAAAATAAAATGTCATCAAACGTAAGCATGCATCGTATCGTAAATGTGAGTATCGATGTACACCCTTTTGTCCATATCGCCCACCCCTAGTGCAGAAGCTGCTCTGTGTGTGTCTGTACAGGCTATGTCGTCATCCCTAAGTACTACTACGTTCCAGCCGACTTTGTGGAAGGGGAACAGAAGAACCCTGGGAGCCAGAAGCGTTTCCCTAGCAACTGCGGCCGTGATGGGATGCTTTTCCTGTGGGGACAGGCCCTGTACAACATTGCCAAGTTGCTGGGTCAGTACACACTCCGTACATTGGCATATCGCCACTGCCCCGGGGTCAGTACACACTCCGCACGCTGGCATCTTGCCACTCCCCCAGGGTCAGTACACACTCCATACGCTGGCATATCGCCACTGCAAGGGGTCAAAGCCTGGTCATGCAGCAGAGATACTCACAAACAGGAAACAACACACACACACACACACACACACAAGAACTGTTGGGTTATTCATGTTCAGATTATCGTGCCATTTGCACTAACTCCCACTGTTGGTCTCAAAGGGAATTACAGAGTGAGCTTTTCAAAGGCCTTAGTGGAGTTCGTTTGAGCAGAGAAGAGGAGGTGGTTAGTAGAGATGAACTGCGCGGTTACGCTAATGAATGTGTTGTGAGGCAGCAAAAGACACTCTGCACACACCCTCTGCCCTCCCCACGCCCAGCGCACCGCCGCGCACCACAAAGCACTGCGTTCCCCCAACCATACAGTCTCACCCACGCGCTTTAAACACCGCCCTGTCGCCTTGTGTTTTTAACAAGTGTGTGGGCTGATGCATCGTTCTGAATCAGAAAATCTGTTTCACGTGGTAGTGTCTCTCGGTGAGTCGTTGGTGTGTGTGTGTGTGCGTGTGTGGAAAGAGGGTGGTGCTGTTTTCTTACTTTCTCCTGTGCTCTTCAGTGGACGGTCTGATCAGTCCGAAAGATATCGACCCTGTTCACCGCTATGTGGCTCCCCAGGACCAGAGGAACGTCAGTATGAGATACTCCAATCAGGTGAGTGCTGCCTGCCCTGCACCGCAGGCTGGGACTACCCACACACTCACAGTGGCACACACTCAACGTGCTGCTGAGATGTGCTGCATGTTGAGATCTGGGAGACGTATCAACCGTTGCTGTGACTAAGAGAAATCTATAAGGCAGTCCGTGTAAAGGATACAGGAGAAACTGTCACACCTGCATGCGCCTACACACACCTGCAAACACACACACGCACACACACACACACACACCCCTGCACACGGGCAGAGTGAGGCCTGTCAGAATGAGGAAACATGCCGGGTCCATAAATGCAGTTAGTCATGGTTATGGAACAGAGCTGGAAGGCGTATGGATATGATAGCCACTGGCAAAAAAAGTGTTTCTGTAGTTCAGAGGGGGATAGAGGGGGAGAGATAAGGGGGAGGGGGAGGAGAAGGGGAGAGAGGGGGGGGAAGAGGTGGAGAGGGATGGGTAGCAGCAGAGAGGAAGAGGATATAGCCAGCTGACTGTCTGGAACAGCCTCTTGATGTACTGCATGCAGAATAGGAATCCAAAGAGAGCTGGGTGAGGTAGCTGGGTGTGGTAGCTGGGTGAGGTAGATCGGTGTCATCTCTGTAATGTGTGAGCCTGGGGGTCTGTACATGTCTGCATGTATGAATTTGTGATGGTATGAGAGGGTGAGCAGGTCATGTGTTCATGGAGACATTGAAATCCCTTACATGCAGTATGTTGGATGTATTGACTGCTTGTGCATGTGTGAGTCCCCGTGGGACCTGTTCTTATTGAGTCTGTTAAAAGAAGCCCTAATGAAACTCTAATGACACACTACTGAAACCCTGATGACACACTGCTGAAACCCTGATGAAACCCTAATGACAAACCCTAATGTTTCTGCTAAAAGTGGAGGATGTCAAAAGACTGTCCTGTGTCACAGCGGGACTCCATGTTGGCACTGAAAGACTTATTCACCAGGACAGCCGAGAGCCGGTTTTCCTCTGACAGTCCTGCACATGGGTTCATCAAACAAGGTCTATCATGCAACCATGTACATATGCAGAAGCCGCCATTAAACCCTGATTTAGTCACTGAGTCACCGATCTGTTGCATGCAGGTTTGCTAAGGGCTTGGGACAGTGTGCCCATGTAGGGCTCTGTCTCTTAGTAACAGTTATTGAAATGAGTGGATTATACAGGTCACTGGACATTGAGTCTGTCTTCTACATGAAATCCTCCATCTCTCTGTTTCTTTCTTTCTCTATCCCTCTCTCCTTCACTCTCCCTTCATCCTTGCACTTTCCCTCTCTCTCTTTCTCTCATCGCTGTCTTTTCTAGGTTTGTTCCCATTTTCTGTTACATCTGCTATTGTTTCTATCTCTCTCTCTCTCCCCTTCCCCTCACCCCTCAAGACTAAGTCACATCACAAACCTTCACAAGCACACTTTGCACACTAACACTCTACATTGTGCCCTGGCCAGCATGTAGCTGTGGTCCTGTTGCTGGGTAGAGGGAGATGGAGATCTTTTCCAACGCGCAAAGTAATGGAGGTGAGAAGGAAGGGGCTCTAGTCGTAACCCAACAGGGTCTAGAACAGGACGTAACCTTGGTAACATCCACCAGTCACACATCATTCCTGGGTTGCAAACAAAACTAAAATGGAGCTTAATCAACTCTTAATTACATGAAACATCGTCTTGGCAACGCCACTCTTGTAGGAGCTAATTAACAAATAATTACTGCCACATGAAGCTTTGTGCAGATTTGTTATGCTATTGTAATGATTAAAATTCTCAGAGACAGAAGAACCGCGTGAGATCAATAATGTGATCAATGAAACATCCCCTCTGTACTCACACTAGTCCCATGACAACACATCTAATGCAATGAGTGAGTCTAGTTGTATGACAAGCAGAAATTAAGAATATTACTCATTTCAGTAGCTTTGATAAAACTTTGTAAAGGTTTGTAATTGACCAGAATGTTCAGTACAGTATGCTGTAATTCTATAAAATATATAAAATGTCGTTGCAATGTATTCAGGGTGTGCATGTGTGTGTGTGTGTGTGTGTGTGTGTGTAGGAGTGTATTCACTTTTGAGCCCTATACAAGGTTTAATATAAACATTCCCCTTCATAGCTTATATTGCCATCATACATGCACACGCACACACAAACGCACACACACGCACACACGCACACACACACACACACACACACACACACACACACACACACACACAGTATTTATTGTCCAGATAAGGTCCCATGGTTGAGAGGGTTTCACTTGACCATCTCTAGAAGAGGCATCACAAACAAATCAATCCAGGGAGTGAAAGGAGAGAGGGAGGGGAATATTTAACCAGAAAAAGAGAGCGAGAGACATAGAGGATGTCTTACCAGAGAGAGAGAGAGAGAGAGAGAGAGAGAGAGAAGGATTGAAGTTACTCAGAGTTCTGCTAGGTTTAGGGTTGGCCAAAGAAGGCATTGTTTCACATTTAAATAACTTGAAGTGTCTCGATACTTATCAGACAGAATGTGACTTTTTTATTTATATATTTACTCATGCACATCTGAGGGGAAGAGTATGAATATTTCTCTTCCTGTTTCTTTCAAAGAATAAATTAATATAGACCTGTGTGTGTGTGTGTGTGTGTGTATATAGTGAGGGGGAAGGGTATGTGTGTAGTGAGGGGGGAGGCTGTAGATGGGTGTGCGTGTAGTTAGCGGGAGGGTGTGGGTGTGTGTGTGTAGTTAGGGGGAGGGTGTGTGTGTAGTGAGGGGTTAGGGTGTGTGTGTGTGTAGTGAGGGGGGTGGGTGTGTGTGTGTAGTGAGGGGGTGGGTGTGTGTGTGTAGTGAGGGAGAGGGTGTAGATGGGTGTGTGTGTAGTGAGGGGGAAGGCTGTAGATGGGTGTGTGTGTGTAGTTAGGGGTAGGGTGTGTGTGTGTGTGTTAGTGGGAGGCTGTGTGTGTAGTGAGGGGGGTGTGTGTGTGTGTGTGTGTAGTGAGGGGGAGGGTGTGTGTGTAGTGAGGGGGGTGTGTGTGTGTGTGTGTGTAGTGAGAGGGAGTGTGTAGATGGGTGTGTATGTTCAGGTGCTTGTGTTTTTTGGGGTGTCTGTATGAGTTAGGGTGTATATGTGTACAACCCACATTGTCGTAACCCCTTTACAAACACACGCCTCAACATCACCTCACAGTGAACAGTGGATACGCCTTTATGGCCGTGTAGGACAGACGCTCCTCTGCCTCATAATGAGTTCATCACCATGTCTTAATCAAATATCTTAGACTAAAGAGACCTCTGAGACGTATGTAATGTACACGCACCCAAGCAGGTCTCCTCTTCCTGTTTTGCTGTCTCCATGACATGCATGGTGGTCTGGGGCTGGTCGTAATCAGCCGTGCTGTCTGTCTTGCATACACAGCGTGCTTCTCTGTGGGAATATCACATCCAGCTTTCACAAGGAGCCTGGCCCTTCATCCCCTCTGCTAAATAGAAATTGATTCTTTTTTTCTCACACTCGTCTTGTATCATGAGGATTGCAGGCTAACCCTGATATATCTGCAGTCAACCTGAGAGGAGGGATGTGTATCCAATACCCAGCATGCCTCCATGCACAAGTACCCTCCCACCTCCCCACAATCCAATCCTCACCTGTTTCAATATCTTAAAGGTGATTGTGCCTGGCTTATGCCAATGCATAGGGGACACCCCCCATACACTCTCTCTTTTTCTCCATCTCTCTCTCTCTCTTTTTCCTCTCTCTCCCCCTCTTTGTTTCCCTCTCCCTGTCTCTCTCTCCCTCTTTTCTCTCACTCCCCTCTCCCTACCTATCTCTTTATCTCTGTCTCTCTTTCCTCTCTCTCTCCTCCCTCTCTCTACACTCTCCCCCTATTTCCCTCTCCCTCTCTCTCCCTCTTTTCTCTCACTCTCCCCTCTCCCTCCCTATATCTTTATCTCTCTCTCTCTTTCCACCTCCCTCCCCCTCTCTCTCAGAGCTTAGATGGAGTACAGAACATCAGCACTTTTTCCTTCTCGCCTGGAAAGGCTAAAAGTAGCAATAGTTTATTTTAGGTTTCAGTCTTTTCTTTCTCTTTTTCTCTTTCTTTCTTATTTGTTCATTCTTCTTCCATGTCTTCTTTGCATATTTTTGGTTCTTCGATCTGCAAAGCCATTTACCCCTTTTTTTGTTTTCTTTTATTTTTAGGAATACTGACATATTAATACATGTACTGTTGGAAACACACAGAAAATTGTGGGAAGCCCATCTAATGTCTTACATAGTTATGCACACATTTCTGGGTGACTGTAATTATGGGTGTTTAGTGGAAATGTGGGCAATCTGCAGGAATCACCCGTCGCTGTCCGTGGTGCTGGTTTTAAGAAGCTGCTTGTACTGGTTGACCTTAGTGTCCTTAGGAAACAGACACTTCTGCGACTCCAAGGAGGTGGTGCTGACATCTCATGCGATGTCCTGGGAGATGAGAGTTTGTGAGGATTTGGAAGCCGACTGCTCACTCCACTTTGTCTTCATTAATGTTGAGTGGGCAACGGTCCTCCTGCTCTCTAAAGCTGATCATCAGTTCTTTGGTTTTGGAGGTGCTGGGTGCCAGATAGTTGATGGAAATACCCAGGTCTTTAGCTCCATGTTAATGCGTAGCTCATGGAGAGCACTTAGGTCACTGATGAATTCTGCTGGTACATCTAAGAGCTCTTGCAGGAGCATCCTTAAAAATCTGTTCACTCAGGCACAAGGGTGCGAGACCAGGAAAGCATTTGATACTTATTAAAAGGATCTTGAAATGAATTCTTAAAAACACAGCTAGCTGGTGCAGCTCTCTGAGAATAGGTTAAATATGATGCTTTACTCTCATGTGTGTCAGAATCTTTGCTGCAACGTTCTCTACTCACTTCAAGCAAGAGATGGAGCTCCAAGGTCGAAAAATAAACAGTGCAGGAGTCTGGACATGCTGACACAAAGGTTCTCCCTCTCAGCTGTTAAGAGGGTGCCGGAGATCCTGGATACATTTGTCAGATGGTAGAATACAAACATGAACTTGCAGTATATGGTTATAAAGCTAAGGGCACTTGTGAAAGTTCTTTTGACAGTTCGACACGTACACGGCGAGATCTGGTATCCATTACATTGGTCTGTTTTCCTTTCTCAAGAACAGTTCATTCACTGTCTTAGTTTTAACCTGCAAAAATTGGGACACATTCAGGGTTTTATGTCCTTTAGACAATCAAACAGAGAACTGTCTTTGAGGCTCAGTGCATACAGCTGTATATTGTTGTTCTCTGAAATGCTGCATTTATTCGTTTTCTTGGCTAACCGGAGCAGATCGAGATTATAGTGCTGTCCCAGCGTCAGCTTTTATGGGTTCCATAAGTCAAAACGTCACTTGAATGCAGCTGCTATATAATATTCATGGATGGTCAGGTAGGACTGGAACCAATTTAAAACCAGAAATACCAGTTTAGTCATGTAACTAATTAAGTAGCATCTTGTGGACAACTGCAAAACCAGCAGTAGGATAAACTAGACTAAAAAAAACTTTATAAATAGGCTAGCTGCAATTTGACTCTGTCTATGATCAAGTACTTCAGGAAATGCTATTATTGTGCTGTGATGATCCTGGAACACAGAACACCTTTTCAGTGACTTTTCATAGATTGTAATATTTTTACTGGTCTGAATTTGCTGAAAATAGAGAGGTTAAGATTTCTTTTTTAGAAGTCTGATGGAAGCTGTTTTGAGACTTTGAGATAAATTCCTTGTTGAACTGACTGATTAACAATGCCCAGAATATCTCCTGACATGCAATAGTAATTATCAAGCTATAAATTGTGAAGCCCTGCTCTTATGACTGGTATATATTTAATGCAATGCAGACAGCAGCACTTTGCAAAGTCTTGGGTGTGAAAACCCACTTCATACGCCATACCGCACATCTTATGACATACTGCAAACCACATAACCCATACCCTGTACATTATACCCCATTACCCATACCCTATACATCATACCACATAACCCATACCATGTACATTATACCGCATAACCCATACCCTATACATCATACCATATAACCCATACCCTGTACACTATTACCCATACCCCATACATTATACCTCACCACCCATACCCCATACATTATACCTCACCACCCATACCCCATACATCATACCTCACCACCCATACCCCATACATCATACCTCACCACCCATACCCCATACATCACACTACATTAAACATACTGTATATCACATGCTGCTCATTCCTGCGATACAGTGTTCTCATGGGAACAGTAATGACAGGTCTGCGGCCTTGTGTGGACTTGCACATTCTCAGCTTCTGGGCTGAAGGATGTCATCTGGTTCTTCAGTTATTTTCTTTGCATGACAGATAAAGTAGCACTTAAGACAGTTGTGATTAGCTGTATGTCATGTCCATCGGTTCAGAAAATCTTACATAATCTGTTGCTAGGCAGAAAGCAGACTCTAAGGAGCATGTACAGTCACTTATTCATCAGAAAAGCAACCAATTATTATATGGGGAAATGAATGCTGCCAATGGTGATGTCTGGAAGCATTAATCAAAGTTGACGGGCATGCAGTTTAGAACATTTACACTGCGTATTATTCTGATAAAGGTTAGGTTAACCATGGCAATCACATACTGCATTCTGTCAACCGTGTGTTTTGAGTGTTAGCATTTTATAATACTATAAATTATGTTTGTATGTTATAGGGGTGAAGATGATACTATAGTTCTAATGGTTATAAAACCCAAATTTAAAAAAAAAATAATTTATATGATGAAAAATGACAACTGTGGACAGTAGTGAACACTTTTCAGCCATGTGGGATTGGAGAGGGGTGGTGCTAGGTAACATGGGTGAGGATGGTGTTGGATGTATGGTCTCATATACACCATATAGTCATGTCTCATATACACCCTGTCTCATATACACCAAATAGTCATGTCTCATATACACCCTGTCTCATATACACCATATAGTCATGTCTTATATACACCAGGTCTTGTATACTTCATGAAATCATACTATATACCATGTAGTGCAGACTCTGTACTGCATATGAGATAATCCCAGCATGCTCTGCGTGCGTTTGTAGAGAGGCTTGTAGCCAAGACCTACAGCTCTTCCTCCCCAACCCCATTCTGTTACATCTGAATGCCTTTAATTTGCCAGAGACTCCAGTGAAATTCATTAGGGAGACTCCTGACTAAGCTCCTTTCACAAATGGCTTTCTGCTTTGTCAAATTCGGTGCATCTCTCTTCAGCCGTGTGTGGTACATGCTACGTTGAATGCAAATTGCTCACCTAAAAACCCTTGCATCTCCAATTCCTCTAAATGTGTTTGGATATATTTCTCTATATGACTGTACCTCTTTATTTATTAATAATCATCATTTTGTTTCCAGTTGTTTGTTGCGTGACCAAGGCAGTAAAACAGCACATATTGCTGTTTGGACTGTTGTTGGTGATTTTTTAGGTTATTAATGTTATTATTTAACATGGGAATTAAAAGGCAAATCTTGAATCATCTCCAACATGGAGATCTGCAGCTCTGAGCAGCATGATTAGACAGACTGGAAACAAACACATAAATATTCTGCTCTGTCTCTCCTTCCTTCCATTTCTCCCTCTCTCTGTCCTTCTCTTTCTGTTTCTCTCTCCCTCTCTCCACCCTCTCTTTATCTTTCACTCTTTTTTCCTCTCACCCTCCTTCCTTCCCTCCTCTCTCTACCTATCTCTCCTTCCCTCTATCTCTCCTTCCCTCTCTCTCTCTTCCTCCCTGTCCTCAGGTATTTGTTTTTTCAGTAATTATGCTTTCAGTTGTCTGTTGGACATTCTAAACTCTCAGAAGGCTCAGTATGTATCAGGCATATGGGTGTGTACCAATATATATATATTCTCACATGTGCATTTACCACGTCCTGCTTTGCCATAAATATAACCGTGTAGCTGTGTGCTGTGTATAGAGCTGTGTGATGCACTGAGTATGTTACACAGCAGCGTTCTCTCTCGTTTTGCCATGTAGGCATGACTCCGCGTCCCCTCTGTTTCACTGCGTGTCTGTAGATCTCGGTGAAGCAAGCGCAGGTGCTGTCGGTAGCTCCTGGCACCCTGTCGAGAGGCAGAGTGTGGGGGTGTTGAGTACTCTGCTCTGCCACTCATGACTGTGTTCTTCCAAACGTCTGCGCTGTCTGCCGTGACCCACACTAAACCTCTGGTTAAGTGTTTCTTTTCGGAACAGCCGTAGTGCTTAGCAACACACCATAGTGATGGAAATGCACGCTTTGTTGTTGTTGTTCATCGCCTTAATTGTTTCCAATGCGTCGTAGGCATGCTCGCCCAAACGATCTCTTCAGCTTTATAGACCGGCATGCTAATGAACCCAGTTAACCGCCCTGGTTTAGAGTCGGGCATCTGCTGGCAATTAATCAAAAATCCCTCCCTCCCCCCCCACACACACACACACACACACACACACACACATACAGAACACTCACATACTGATTATGGGGTTCTGTTCTCTCTACACGCACATACACACAGACACACACTCACCCCCCCCATCCATTTA
Source organism: Brachyhypopomus occidentalis (assembly GCA_020368025.1). NCBI lineage: Eukaryota > Metazoa > Chordata > Actinopteri > Gymnotiformes > Hypopomidae > Brachyhypopomus > Brachyhypopomus occidentalis. The sequence continues at coordinate 2,918,733 of JAGXOD010000031.1, forward strand.
AAACATCAGAGTGATATGTTCAATGTCGCTTTTTTTTTCTATCAAACAAAATGGCCGCCTCTGTCAGGGCCTCCCATGGAACAGAATTAGAGAGTGCGATGCTGATGAACAGGCGGGCTGATGACTCACTGCGCAGGAGCGTTAATGGTGCCGTTACAGTGACGTTGAACCTGGAGTGCACGGTTTCACCCTGCGTTCACACCCCTTCTCTGCAGGGCTGCAGGGGAGACCCACCGAAGGCCACTCTCTTCTCAAACACCAAGTACTAGCATCTGTCAGCTGCTCTGATACATCTGAGTCACTTAACATCTCATATGTCTAGGCCATGTTTGCAGACCTTTATGCTGATTGGCCAGGGAAGACTGCACCACAGGTGCTTCATTTGCATGTGGTGGTGTTCTTAAGCGATTAAATGGTTGGAGGCCGTGCCACTTCAGCCCCCAGCATTCAGCAGAGAGTGAGGGGGGGAGGGGGGTTGAGAGTGAGTGGGGAGAGTGCACATAAATCTGATTATGGTTGTGCTCTTTTCATTGCAGGGTCCCATTGACAATGATGTGGTGATCTACGTGGCACTAATCGCCGAAAGTCAGAGGCATGTATCTATTTCCCCTCCCTCCCCCCGTCTCTCTCTCTCTCTCTCTCTCTGTCACTTTCTACATTTTCCTCTGGTCTAATGTTGAAGTGTGCATTAAGTGAACGAATGACTGGCGTGTGTGTGGATGTGGCGGTGTGTGTGTGTATGTGTGTGTGTGCGCATGTGTTTTTTCAATAAATTCCCTTATAAAGGTGTGGAATAGTTAACTCTCTCTCCCTCTCTATTGAGGTTGCATTCCTGTTACTCTGCAGGGCTGTTCGTTTAACCCAGCTCACCTACCCCCCATCCCCGCACCTCCTAAACACAGTGCCTGAAATCAGACACTGACCTCACCAATCCCAACCAACTCACACATGCTGCCATCCTACTGGGCAATTACCACACACACACACACACACACACACACACACACACACACACACACACTGCCATCCCTCAGACCACCTGGACTACTACAGCTGCACATGGCTCAGATGTTCATGTCAGAAAGTTTTTGCCTTGAGATTTTAATAAGGTGCTAAAAAGCAGCATCGGCAGCCATGACTCCATCGGAGAGGGATTTCTGTTTAACTGTACAGAAATATTTAATAAGACATTTGTTACATTAAGACAATCGTGTGTGTGTTTGTTTTAGGTTGCAGGTGTTTCTAAACACATACGGTATCCAGACCCAAACCCCTCAGCAAGTGGAACCTATTCAGATATGGCCACAGCAGGAGTTAGTGAAGGTGCTACATCACTCACTCCAAATCCACCACATATACATGCCCATCTGTCATCTCACAGCCACGGCACTATGTCACTGAACACGTTATCAATCAGTCGCTCCGGTTGAGCCAATCGGTGCACTGTGTCAAATAGTCAGCCCTGAAACACAGGGAGTCAGATCAAGTGTACTTGAAATATTACATAAACCTTCATTTATGTTCTGCACGGTGTGATAAAGCAGTAGTCGTACATCAATCACTATAATTCATCTTCCGTGTGTGTGTGTGTGTGTGTGTGTGTGTGTGTGTGTGCTGTTTGTAAGCGTGTGTGTGTGTGTGGTCAGGTCGCATCTCTAAAACTAGCTCCTCATGCCGAGTGTGTGCTGGCCCTGGAAGTCGGGGGCCACGGTCTGAGCTGTTCTTCATGCATATTGAATGCAGATCTCTCCGCCTATTCGAGGCTCCTCTCTCACTGTGGTCATGGTAGGGTGCTTCTTCATTCTGGCTACATGCCTCAGGCATGTGCCCCCTGCTGGATGGTAGCAGAACACCAGCACCACACTTACCACCATGCCATCTCACCAAACCTTGGGTCTACTATAACCTGACTGTGTGGGGGGATAATGGGCATCTCCTTATGGTAATGCAGTGGTGCGGTTTTAAATATCTGCAGAGGAACGTCACTGAATGTGTCTGAATAGACAGCCTGTTTCACACTTGGCTGCATGGTGAACGTTCGCTGTGAAGTGACGGGCGTGAGGTCATGCCTGTGACGCCGTTCTCACACACATGACATCGGTGATGTCGGAGGGTTGCGTGTGAGCCGTGCAGATGCAGACAGCTGCAGTCACTTTCAGGTCTGATGCTCTGCGCTCGGTTTACCCAGAGTGCCAGGCATTTCACGGAGACGCCCTCGCCAAGCGGATTGGCTGTTCAGAGTATAATGTGAATGAGCCCCACATTTGGGCCATGCTGCTTTGGTCTTTGTTTTAGCATGCTTGGTGGCATCGCTTCTGCAGGCTTTTTTAGAGCTCTGCACAAATACAAAAGACACAGAGCTCCATCTAGTGGACAGAAGATTCTAGCGCACCCAGGAAATTCCTTCTTAGATGTATGCTGATGGCGTCCACATAAAGCAGAACACACACGCACCACACACCTACACACACCGAGGTTTCCTGCAGGCAGAGACATGGCGGTGGAATATTGATTTCCGTGCTGCAACTTGCCTGAGATGATAAAGCAGGACGGATAACTGACATGAGCACACCCTGTGTCCCAGTGTCTCTTGTGTCCCTGTGTCCAAGCCTGGGCCATGCTCATGAGCACAAGTGTGAGAAAGGCCGCATTTCACCCCGGGCAGCTAAGTGACACGTGGAAAAAGGGAAGGGTAGAAACAAAATAAAGATGGAGGGGGAGACCGAGGAAGTGGGGAGAGGGAGGGGGAGGGAGGGAGGGAGAAGGAGAGGGAGGGTGGGAGGGAGAGTGGGAGAAAGGAAATGACAAGTGCTGTGTGCTGTGGTCTCGGGCGCTGTGGTCCTGGACACTGGAGTTGATGGCTGTGTCTCTGTTCCATCTGCATTCACACTTCTCAGACAGCCCCACACTGGACACATCACACTGCTAACAGGGAAGGCTGCACATGCTAAGTGTGTGTGGGTGTGTGTTTCCACAGGCGTACCGTTTCCTTGCTGTGAATAAAAAGCTGGGTTTGAGCGGGCGTCCAGAGAGACCTGTAGGCTGCATTGGAACCTGTAAGGTAGGCATAGTCTCAATGAACACCTATACCCACACACACACACACACCCATAAACACTTATATACCTCCTCTAAAATGACATTTAAGTGAAGTATCCAGAGTTTAACTTTGGAGCTGAAGGAGAGGAGCAGTATGGAATAAAGAGGATTAGTATGTTGATGTTGATGCACTCTCTCCCTCTCTCCCCCTCCCTCTCTGTATATGTGTGTCTCTCTCTCTCTCTCTCTCCCCCTCCCTCTCTGTATATGTGTGTCTCTCTCTCTCTCCCTCTCTCCCCCTCCCTCTGTATATGTGTCTCTCTCTCTCCCTCTCTCCCCCTCCCTCTCTGTAAGTGTCTCTCTCTCTCTCTCTCTCTCACCATCACTCTCGCTCTCTTCTCTCCCACTGTAATGGTATCTAGAGGTGTTACCCCCTTGAGGTGTTTTTCTCTGTATTGTAGTAGTTGAATCAGAAAGAGAAAAGTAATCCACTTTCTGGGTTTTTTTTTGTTTTTTTTACAGACATGTATTTCATTTATTGGTAAATATTTTACATGCACACACACACAGATATACAATAATGTCCCCATAACCAATACAGTCCTCTGGCTGTAATGGGCCGTGATGTCTGCTCTTCTGTGCTTCTGTGATTCATTGGCCAGTGAACCTATCCATCTGTTTCTGCTTGACGCCGTTCTCGTGGTGACACAAAACGCTGTGTGTGCTTACCTCCTGGCCAACGAAGTCACTTTGTGTTTGTGCCAGTGCAGTAGTATCTGTAGTTGTGTGTTCAGTAGTTGTGTGTTCAGTAGTTGTGTTCTTTATCAGTAATTAATGGCCATAATGATGCGTGGTAGTAGCTGCAGTTCATTAGAGGACAGCTACTTCACTGAGTGTGTGTTCAGGATTCTGTCACCATGGCTGAGATAACTGCAGGCATCACACACACACTTCAGCAGTACTTGTGCGTGTGTGTACATGCGTTTTTGCCTGTCGGTGTGTGCCTGTGCATGCGTACCCGTGAGTGCGTGCCCATGCGTGTGTGTGTGTGTGTGTGTGTAAAGCAGCTAAGCAGTCATCATTATTTCTGGCCCACTTGTTCCTACTCTGCAGTGTGTGTTTGTCCTCTGTGAAGGGGAGATGAAATCAGCCGTTGGTGGACTAGCTTAGATCTAAGCTACGCACACACGCGCACACACACACACACCGCCAACGTCACAGTAGTGCTCCTTTAACGACTTTCAGGCAGAAATGTTGGGATGTAACCTGGATTCCCTCCATTATGCAGCCGTCACGATAGATGAACTTTATCTGTGTAGGAATTATGTCTGTCCTTGTATAGATGTGTAAAGGTTATTCTTTACTGCATGCAAGTGATTGACTAAAGCATGTTTGTGTGTGTGTGTGTGTGTGTGTGTGTAATGTGGCTTCATCTCTCTCTCACTCTCTCTCCCTCAGATTTATCGTATCCTGGGGAAGACTGTGGTGTGCTACCCAATCGTCTTTGATCTCAGCGACTTCTACCTGTCCCAGGATGTCATGCTCCTGATTGATGACATCAAGGTGAGAGGTGGTGATGTCACACCTGGCAGACAGGTAGAAGCAGTGCTCAGTTTGTCTTTTGTCTCCTGTCACCTCCTGTTTGGGGATCAAGGCGATGGGGTGGGCCGCCTGCATTGTGCGCATCAGTGGAGGAGGAGACTTTGTGTTGGCTTGGACCATTTGTGCAGAACTAACCTGATCAGAACCTTCACATGGACGAAAACTTTCTGGGTTTTGGGAAGTTTGTGTTTAAACAGTTTTAAAACACTGACTGTTCCTGTCATTCAGATATTTAGCCGTTCAGGTATGTAGTTTCACTGCTCTAGCTCAGAAGTGCTGAAATCAGTCCTGCTGACTCACATCCTCCCTGCAGCCAGACCTCGGCGGACATCTGTGTCCAGCTTCATTACACATTCATCTGTGTCTTTACACAGTCCTGGGTCAAACGTTGTGTGTGTAGAATACAGTTTGACTCCTCTAGTATTCTGGTCCTCTAGCAAACTGATTTTTCACTATTCCATTACTACTAAATAGAGATAAATCGTCTGAACCTGGATATTGTGTGCATGCATTGTTAGAATACTCTGCTGTTATGGTGAATGTGTTCCTGTTAAAGTGTGTGTGTGTGTGTGTGTTTCTGCAGAATGCCCTGCAGTTCATTAAGCAGTGCTGGAAGATGCCTGGCAGACCTCTGTTCCTTGTCCTCATCAGGGAGGACAACATTAAGTACGCTGCTCTGTAGTCCAGGCCTGATTACACTCTACATCCCTCTCTGTGATCACGGTGCTGTCTGTGTGTTTGTTTGATCAGTATGTTTTTGCTTTCCCCGCCTCTAGAGGGAGCCGTTTCAACCCGGTGCTAGACATGTTGGCCTCGTTCAAAAAGGGCAGCATCGGCGGGGTGAAGGTTCATGTCGACAGGCTTCAGGTGGACATCTTTTTCATCAGCAGTGCTGCCAAATACATTCAGCTGCTAATTCACAAAGCACCGTCCTCTAAGTAAGGAGAGGCACATACGTGTGTGGGTTAATCAGGGCTTCAGCAGTGTGTGTGAGGAGAGTTAGGGACCATACACATGGTCTTTGACTTGCTTCAGATGTCATTAGCTGATGCCCTGTGGAGAAAGAGATGCTGTCATGCCAACTCGTGCACACGTATGCTCACCCCTCTACTGTCACTGCTCTGCTCATTAGCATGTCCCCACCCCTCTACTGTCATTACTCTGCTCGTTAGCATAGCCACACCCCTCTATTGTCACAACTCTGCCCTCTGCACTGTGTGTGTGCTTCAAGATGGCCACTGTGCTGTTCTGTGAGTAATTTATCCTCTGGTGTGTTTTAGTCATGTCCCAAATGTCTTGCTGATGCAGGCAACATGGTAACCCATATGGCCCATCTGGTCTGCTTGAGCAATCTCCATCCTTGCCTCTATCTGTGTGTGTGTGTGTGTGTGTTCTCACTGGGACCTCCTGCAGACTCTGATCTCTGGAGCTGTTGTGGAACAGCTGGATTTCCTGCGCGTGAACGAGGCAGAGTAAGAACCCCTCATTTATGTCTTCTGTGTCCCCGATCCACATATTACCTTGCCACTTGGAAATCTCCGACCCCAATGCTGCTTACAGAGACAGTGTGGCAGTGCTGGGCTAACGGGAGATGATGGTGACCTACAGCTAGCACCAATACAAAGAATAGACCACAAAACGTTTATGTGAAGCTTAGATTTAATCTTAAATCTGTCCTCATGGTTCACTTTTCGTGCTGACACCTGTATGGAGGTCCGTGTGCTACACCTGTACTCTGTGCTTCGTCCATTTGAAGAATTCCTGAGTTTAAGAGCTTTGAGGAGCTGGAGCTGCCCAAGCATTCCAAGGTGAAGCGGCAGACGAGTACGCCCAACGCCTCCGAACTGGAGCAGCAGCCTGAGATCGACGTGGACGAGTGGAACCACAAACCCACGCACCAAGTCCTGCAGAAGTTTCATGTGAGTCCACTTGACCTTTTGGCACACAGCTAATGGCATCTTACTCTATTACTTTTGCAACTCAAAAGTCCCATTTCTCACTCTCTCTCTCTCTATGAGCAGGACTGTGACTGTCTTGCCAGCCAGGCTCAGTTGGCCAGTATCCTCCTGAAGAAGGAGGGTCCTGACTTTTTCAGTAGAGACGGTATGCAGGGACACACTCACAATCCATCTAAAATACTTTATTATTAATACAAAATCAGGTTCTATTTGCATGCTGCTGTAAGTAGCAATTTCTACTGTTTACACTCTGGTGTGAATATCAAAGTCTATTTTTGCATTCTGGTGTATGTAGCAAATGTAGCTCAAGGTACTATTTATACCATGATGCACACAGCAAATGTTGGGATGTAAATAGCTGAACTTTGTAGCCAGTATTACTTGCATCACATGCTTTTGCTACTTTCAGTGCTTGTTTTTGGATATGCAGTTCTAGAATTACCACTTTGGTTCTAGAATGTAACTTACAATTGTCTAAATGTCATTGTTGCATCATATCTGTAAATTCAACAGAACATTCTAAATTCTTTTAGTAAATAATGTTTAATGCCAAGGTGAGACTATGTGAATTCAGCCAAATCTTTGACATGATTTTGATAGCACACTTGTCAGACCTGACTACAATCATGGGGAATGAGGGAATGAGTTTTGTAGTGTTACATAATTGAATAACAATGATGTGACATCTGGGATACCCCACGACACCCCAACAGAAACTCTAGTACATTAGAATGTGTTCGTTGACTTTGACCAATAGGAAGACAGCACATAAGTATCCACAGTGAAGACAGAGGGATACTGCTGTTGGTTTCAGTTATAGTTAATGCAAAAACATATGTATAATGTGTAAAATTAAAGCATACCTCTGTATCTTCTCTTATCAAAGTATGCAGTTCCCAAAACCCAATACTGCTTTCTTCCATCTTCTGTTTACATACAGTGAACCTGGTAGCTAGTTATATTATGTAATGGTGTTTACATGCCAAGTTAGAAAAACATAGCACTTCAGGACCTCCGTCAGTGTCCTGACCCTCCTCCCCAATGACCTATGACCTCACACAAGCATGTGAACAATGATTGTTCCGCATCAAAAGTATAGTATAGCCAGTCACCCAAGACACAGCCCATATCTTTGATACTGTGATTGTCTAATCCGACCTAGCGATCATTGTGAAAGGTGAAAATGTCGTCTACACCTGGCATAAGGGAATTTTATGACACTGAAGGTTTCCTGGTATTTCAATGTCCCACCAGTGAAGTAAGGACTTGTTTACTCTGTTCTGGGTGGATGCTCTCCCTCAGAGCCCTGCCTTAGAGGGCTTCTGCTCACCGCAGTGGGCTCAAGCCTCCGTGAATGAAATGTCCACAGCAGTAATCCGTTTAGCTTCTCTGATTCTTGCAGGCTGGCTTTGAAAACGTCCGCTCCTGCTGTTGGTGTGTTTGTTGTGGCCGTCTGTTTTTGAACACCGGTTTAATCTCATCACCTGGCCAGCTGTTCTAGCTGTGCAGATCGTCTTGTACACAGGGTCACCGCGCACATGTACACAGGGTCACTGAGTTTCAGCTTCAGTGATTTTAGGCATAGACTACGATTGAAATTGACACTATGCCGAAATCACTTATTTGTAATGGTAATACATAGTACTATGATTACGTACTTTGTACTGTTAAAGTTGATTGCCCAATGACCTTTGAACTTTGAGAACATATCACACTAAAAATAAATGTTTTACAGAACAATTGAAGACTCAGAAATGCCATTATACTTGTCATTATGTCATTATACTTGCACTTTTCTTGTGTTTTTTTTGTGTGAAGTACTATTTTGGCATATTATTTAGTATGTGATTTTGTACATAGGTTACTTGTTACTCTGAACACTGTGTGACTGTCAAGCAATAGCAGGTGATGTGTCTTAAACAGAACCAATAGTACATAACAGAACCTCCCACTCCTGGTTATGCACCTCTGTCTCCAGAATTCCTGAAGGATGAGTTGGAGCGGATCTACAGGCAAGCAGGCAGCCGGAAGCTCTGGTCAGAATCCCATCTCCACTTCTAACACAAACCAGCCATCCACCCAAACCATCTCTCAGCCGAACACTGTGAAGCAGCACTGAGCCTGATCTTCTTCCTTAAGGCCTTGCAGGGGTGTTCTAGGCTCATTTCAACCTAACCTATGTCACCACTACTGGAGCCAACTCTTACAATAGACAAAAAGCATTAACAACACAGTTAGCCTGAATATCCGTTTACCTTCCTCATTTTAAGCATTTATTTTGAATGTGGTCCCATATCTCAGCCTGCTGATTCTGTATGTTTGTGGTTTACCTGCAACACATTAGACTTTACTCATTAGACTGATTGTGAAGGCCATCCAGTACCAGGTCACTTGTGCTGGAGTAAGGAACAGGAAGACCAGGACTGACAATTGAGCTCCAATTGGTTCAGCTGGAGGTGATGGACTTAGAGGTGGTGGACACGGTGTTACAGTATAGCCAACACAGTTGTTTTAATTTGTTCTGTCGGTCTGTTCAAATGTGAGTAACCACTGCCCAAACCAATCTATCTTTTCGAACATGCAAACCTCACGTAGGCTGGCAGTTCGGTGCACTGCAGCTGCTACCCAGAAGTTTGCCAGTTCCATAGCCCCTCATATAACGACTCTCTTGGTCCATGGCAAACAGGTAACGGGATGCTAGCTTTCACTGCCTCTGCATGCACTGGTCCCCTTGTCTGTGGGCACTGTGAGTGACACATCACCGACAGTTTCCCTGTTAACTGGAGAGCACGCTTCACTCATCCTGTCTGTGACCGGGTGGCGCTGTGAGGTGTGATGGTGTTGTCGTGGTTGGTGGTATGGCTTCAAAAAATGTCTGTTGTGTGTTTTTCCTATTTGTGAACCAGCGTTTTTCATCATCAGTCCCTGTATTCTCACATGTAAATCACATTTGTGGATTAATAGCTGAAGTCCAAGAAGCCCCGTCCCAACGAGGGTCTCTGGTTTAAACCCATTTTGTTCTGTTCCTGTGCTTGAGCCATTGCCCTCTGTGAAGCCACGCTGTAGAGTCTGGTGAAGTGTGTTCATCCACATGCCACCCTGCGTGATCACTCCACACCTTGTGCCTGTAGTCCACCATTTGTTGATCGCTAGTGGAATGCATCCTTGGAGTTGGATTGAGATGTTCTAAGTCTCATAATTGGTGAACATTAAAATACTTCTGCCAATACCACTCTTGTATTTGAAAATTGAGAGCCACTTTGCAGGGGTGAAGGGACACTTACTGGAGCAGAGCGGATCATCAGAGCCACTCGTGTACCAGCAGGACTAAAAAGTAAATCTGAAGGTGGCAGCATACTGTGTATGGAGTTCTTCATCTCAGTGGCTGGAGTGGCTGGATGACTGCAGTAGCAGTAGGGGGGGGTGGCCCTGGACACCTGGTGGTGAAGCAGTCTGTTGTGCTTGCTGAAAGCAGAGCAGGGCCTTATGGGAATATGATGGCATTCTGAACCAAGCTAGTCAGGCAGTAGCACAGTTTTCTCACTTGGTGTAATTAATTCCCTGTCAGAATGTGAGCGTTTAAGCAGGGCCTCGTCCTGAATCACATGGTCTACTCAGAATCAGTTCACACCATCATATGCAAACACCCTGCTTTCTGTTTTTAAATTAGCTCACACAAATACACGGAATGTAAATTGGAGCTGTGAGTGTTTAACCTGTTTGGGATTATCTGTACAGTCCCTGTGGGATAATCTCTTTTTGTTCACCAGGTCCGTTGTGCGCCTTGCTGCCGGTCTCTTATCTAAGCTAGTGGACAGCCTTGCTCCAAGTATTACTAGCGTATTAGTTCATGGCAAACAGGTAAGTAAGAGCTCCAATCAGGAGGTTGACAACACAACCGATAGAACCAAGCTTCAGAATCGAGAATTCAGAACCAAATTGGAAGAAAGGCGCTAGACTGTTTAAGGCATTTTAATGTTCACTGATCATTTGTGCCTCATTCACTCCTTAACATCAACTCCTAGACTCCCTGTCTTGTTGAGCTGTGTAGAGCACTGCTTCAGAGTGATGGCATGTGTCACTGTTTGCTTACTCAATCAATATATTAAATCCCTATTAGCTGAACTGCTTTTGTAGCTGTCACATCTGTTGTCACCACTACTGCTTATTGTTGTTATTATTATTATTATTATTATGTCTGATGTGTTTTGTGCTTTCTTTATGACGCCTGCAGATGGTTCTTATTCTTATGCCTAACACTAACTCTTCCTCAGATAACTGTGCTCTGTAATACTCCCAGAACTATTTCTCCCCTGAGGGCCCTGCAGTAATTCATTACATTGCAATCTCCAGGATGAGTACATCTGCATATAGGTCGCCTTCGAAAATCCTGCTTTAATGATTTAAAAAAAAGTAGATTTTTTTTCCTGGAAATGGGTCACACTCCTGTATACAATAGAGGTTGCCAAGATCCTTGGAGCTTTTCAAAAATAAAAGAGAGATCAAGCCCTTATGTGGTTCTCGTGCATGCAAATGACCTCTCTTTGATCTGGACGATATTAATATTAAAAGTACTTTGGAAACATTGGAGTGATTGTGAAGTTAAGGGGAAAATATGAGATGCCTGCAGTCACATGTACCCAACGCTGCTCCTGTCAATCTAGGTTCATGCAAATCCGAGTTCCATCCATAATCTAACACTAGTGTTCTTGAACATCTTGATTCCCTAGTTGAGGTGTGTTTTTAGTCCAAACTGTGCAGGGAAGCTGGTCTCCAGGAGCAGGGTTGGAAACCTTGTCCTACAGCACAAAGGAGCATTTTAACCACACTAACCCCTTCTGGATGGCAACCTCTGTTGCTAGGTAACCCTGGGTCTTTTTGGCCACGAGGAGGAAGTGATCTCCAACCCGCTGTCTCCAGGGGTCATTAAGGACATTATCTACAGTAAATGTAGCCCCCACGGGGAGCGGGAGGCTGTCCTTCAGCAGGAGCTCGTCATCCACATCGGCTGGATCATCTCCAATAACCCTGAGCTCTTCAGCGGAATGCTAAAGATCCGTGTTGGGTATGGGACTCTTCCAACATGGGTGCTTTACCAGGATCTGCTCTGTGCTGCTGATGGCACAGTACACGATTTATGTTACTCTGTGTGTACTCATGTTAGGCCATTTTAAATGGGTTTTATTTTGTTTGAGACTCTTTTACTGGCAAAAAAGTTATAGTAAAAAGGGAAAAGGGCAGTAGAAAGGAAGCCTGTGTGACTGAGCTGAGCTGGTTTTGGTTCAGGTGGATCGTCCAGGCGATGAAACACGAGTTGGAGATCCGTGCAGGAGATCTGCATCCCCAGGGCATCTACCAAATGTCCCCCAGTGATGTCAAACAGCTTCTTCTAGACGTCCTTCAGCCACAGCAGGCGGGCAGGTACCACAATGCACACGTTGCTCCACCCTCAATCCCCACTGCTTGGCCCCACCTCCAGACCTTAGCTCCTCCCCCAGAGGTTGGCTCCATACCCAGCGCTTGGCTCCACCCCTCCCACCCCCACTTCTATTGATTTGCTCCTCACAGAGTCAAGATCCCTGCCAGATCCATGTTTCCATCTCCATATAATGAGTACTGCAGTGTTTGGAGTAATTAGATTTAGCCTCCCTCCCTGAGGTTAATTGTTCTTTCTCAGAACAAAAATTAGGTCAACCTCAATTTTATATTATTTCCCACTTGGCATGATGTAGTTGGACTGTTTATATTAATCTTTGTTTAATTTATTTGAGCTCTTGATATTCACAGACACTTTCCACTAATTTTATTACTGGTTCCGTAATTTTACTGCATGCCTAAACAGAAACTCTGTGCAGGTCTGATGGTGCGTCTTACCTTAAAATCCCATTCAGTATTTTCGCTTTTCCTCTGCAGGTCCTGGCTGAACCGACGTCAGATAGACGGCTCCCTGAACCGCACGCCCCTGGGTTTCTACGACCGGGTTTGGCAGATTCTGGAGAGGACTGGCGGGGGTATCAGCGTGGCAGGTCGCCACCTCCCGCAGGTGAGTGAATCCTTTCTGTCCCCATTTCATCCGCTTAGTTGTAAAGCTGGTGATGTGAAATGGAGTTTGACAAGCAAGCTCAGTGGGTCAGATAATTAGCTCAGTTCTCCTTGTTGTCTGTGTGTAGCAACCCACTCTGTCTGATATGACAATGTATGAGATGAACTTCTCGCTGCTGGTGGAAGACACTCTGCAGAACATCGTGCTGCCGGAGTACAGGCAAATTATAGTGGAGGTCAGCAGAGCACCTGGTTCACCTCAACACCTAGTGTGTGCACATAATAATGTTGTTACTAGCAGTAATGTACCTGAATCACCTGAATCAGATATATTCACCTCACAAATGCATCGTGGCATGCTAATTGAGTCTTACTTTTGCATCTTAGTTTGTCTGTTTGAAATTAACATCCTGTGTCTTGTGAATCTTTGATCCTTCTCCCAGCTGCTGATGGTGGTGTCTATTGTGCTTGAGAGAAACCCAGAGCTGGAATTCCAGGAGACTGTGGATCTGGATCGGCTGGTTAAAGATGCCTTTGCTGACTTCCAGAAAGACCGTGGCCAATCAGATAGAGCACGTAAGCAGGTGGGCAGACCCTTTCTCCATGCAGCCAAGATTGAGACCAATAAACCCCGCAGAAATAATGCTTAAGTCTGCTTGTATAGGTAATTTGTTATGTAATTATTAATATTGTTAATTGTTACTAATAAAGTTGTTGGCAGAACAACGTTAATAAGGTCAAGCCATGATCCATGCAGTGGTAGATCTTACTTTGGTAGGACTGTAAACCTGCTGTTGCCCTCAGAACGATATGGAGGCATTCTACAACACACCAGCCCTGGGGATGAAAGGCACATCGAGCTACCTCACCAAAGCTGTGATGATCCAGCTGCTTCAGGGCGAGATGAAACCCAGCAAGGATGACCCCTGCTCCGTCAGCTAAACCACCCCTGCTCCGTCAGCTAAACCACCCCATCTCCATCAGCTAAAATGACCCCTGCTCTGCCAGTTTAACAAACCCTGCACCATCAGCTAAAACGGCCTCTGCTCCGTTCACTGCGGGAGCCTCGTGCACACTCCCTCTCTCCTCCACTCTCGCCGAGACACCCACCATGGTGCAGAGGAGTTTCACCAGCATGGCTTTCGTCTCCACTTAGATTCTGTGTTGTCTCCTGCCCTTTGACACGTTGCTCTGCGCTATTACATCTGTTTTTTAAATCCCACCTGTATCCCACTGCTGTTTTTTTAAGCTTACAGCAGTGCAACCCATAGCACTTTCCCTTATAGACTTTGGCTCTAGATAACGCAGTTGGATGCTGTTGACTTGATTATGTAGTTACACACGGTTTGCCAGTGCACTTGATATCTTCTGAATGATCCGTATCCTAAACACCACCTCCCATTATGAAATTTCCCACCCATTTCAGGGCTTCTTCGATCTGTCAGCATGTTTTTTTGTCTTACATGGAGTGACATTGGTGGTGTTAGAAATGTAGTGTGGAAGTATAACTTTGAGCTGTGGTCGAGCTGTGTTTTGAGTTGTGCTTCTAGGTACTTGTTTTGGAAAGGAAGCCAAGCGGCTCTATTTTTAAACAAAAAATCACATTTTTCTTCATGTGGGTCTGGGGTGCCTTGCTTCTGCACTTATTGCTGTTCAGTTTATGTCTTGTAGTCGGAAGAATTAAGTAGAAAGTTTCAGTGGAATTGATTGTGTGTGTCTTCCCTTCAGAAGTTTGTTTTTTCTTTAGGCTATTAATGTAGAAAATAAATAAATCCTGAGTACCGTCCTGCACACTGCAGCCTGCTGGTGTCCTATAAAGCACACACTTCCGCATATGTGATACTGACTGTCAGGAGGAGGGCTGTAACCACGGTACTGAGTCCGCTGCAGCCTCAAAATAGATATGGCATGTTTATTTGCGTGCGCGCTGTTGCCCTGAGGGTGTGTGTGAGTGTGTGTGTGTGAGAGCTCTTATGTATGTGTGTGTGCGCAATAAACAGGCCTCCCACCTGCTGCATAAAGGCTGAGTTCTTGGACCCTGGGAAGAGCTGCCGTGTGAACCTGATGTCAAACTCTCATTTCAATTTCACAGCCGTTTAAAGCACCCTCGACCTCCACGAAAGGTCTGCATGGATCATCGTTAGAGAAGCGTGTGAAAGAATCTGAGTGTTCAAAGAACAAAACACTAAATGGTGTTTTATAATTCAAAATTCTTATCCATTATCAAGAAATGATGTGACTGAGATTAAAAAAGCCTTCATGTCCTAGTGTCAGGAATGGATGTCAGCACAAAGAATGTTCCAGAAGGAATCTGTGAGATAGATGCCTACATCAGAGTAATAAAGTTGTCATCTTTCTTTTGTGCTACATACTCGCACCATTAAATCTTAACATGCCCAAATGAATGTGGAGTCTGCCTCAGCTCGGGGAATAAATCGGACTGCACTCTAGAGAGACACTATAAAGAGTGTAATGTTTCTCTTAAAAACCCCTCATAAAAGTTAACAGGCCTTTAAAGTCAAAGGCTGTTTGCAACTAGCGCCTTCAAAGCACTTCCTAATGGCCGTTGTGCCTACCCTGCCCTTCTGTTACACTCTATTCCCCTCCTCCCCAATAAGCTCTTCCATTCTGGTTCCCTCCTCCCCGATCAGCTCTTCCGCTCTGGCTCCCTCCTCCCCGATCAGCTCTTCCGCTCTGGTGCCCTCCTCCCTGATCAACTCTTCCGCTCTGGTTCCCTCCACCCCGATCAGCTCTTCCACTCATCTCTTCCTCATCTCCCTCCTCTGCGGAAGCATGTGAAGGTCACACTGCAGTGGGAGAGGAAGGGGCTGTTGTCACATCTGTCATGTCAGACACGTTGTGGATTCAACAAAGCACTCTTCTCACACTTCTCATTTCAGGTAGTTGGAGAAGGAACATGGTTGGTGTTCATTAACGGGAATACAGGGCGCTTTGTCCATTCTCAGGTCCCCAATATCGAGCCTCTAGTATAACGGTATACAGATAGACATGTAGAAATGTCACGTTGGAATAGTCAGGTACGGTGATGTATGAACAGAGATGCTTTGAAGTTAGGTGTTTGGTTTAATGTGGGTGTTGTTTGGCTGCTGAAGTTCCAAACCCACGCACCAACACTAAATATTCAGCCCCTCTCTCCTCACGGGCTGTCCAGATTCATCTTGCCTTAAAATCAGTTTTGGGTTTGTTGTGGACATTAAAAAATCACAACAGATGCCTCCGTCTTACCAGTTTTAATGAGGTTACAAGGAATTTCTACATGATGATAAATCCATACCATGATGTAATAGGGGTGTTGCAGTGCTGTACTGTCTTCTGCTCTCAAGGGCTTGACTCTTTGAAAAGTGAAGATGAACATGAGATGTCAAGAAAAGTACAAGAGTTTTCTTGGGTTCCGAGAATGAGGCTGTGGGGATGTGAGGCAGTGAAGGTGTGGGAATGTGTGTGAGGATGTGAGTGTGTGAGGATGAGGGGCTATGAGGATGTGAGGGTTTGGGGTGTGAGGATATAAAGCTGTGTGGGTGTGGGGTTGTGAGGATGTGGGGTTGTGAGGATGTAAAGCTGTGAGGGTGTGGGGTTGTGAGGGTGTGGGTTTGTGAGGCTGGATTTCTTTTTCACCAGTTTTATCACCACAGGATCAGTGATCAGAAACAAAGCCATAGTGTTAAAGCCAGCTCACTTCCTGATGAGTGAACCCATATAACACTGATCCACACTGCAGAGAAGGCTCAGCAGAAAATGAGATTTATTGGCAAACAGGATCTTTTAAAGCAGCTCCCGCGCTGAGCGCTCCCTTGCTCTGGGGTCAGGTCGCCCTCCTGAAATTAAGGAGATGCAGGTGCACCCAATCACCCGCTGCTCTGACAGCCTCTCCACCTCACACACCGTGCTCAGCCACGCCCCCCACTCTCATGACACTCTGGACCAGTCAAACTCAAATCTGATTTTGGAAAATTTCCAGTGAATAAGCAGATAATCAGCCACAGACGGATTAGTGCTCTATAAATACATTTCAGGTGAATTGGAACATCTTAACAAGCTTCTGCCCCAGAACGAACACTTCTGCCCCATGACTTCCTGTCCTGCAAAATGTGGCTCTACTCTGATCATACATGTCTTGCCTTATTTGTCTGACTGGAACTATGTTTAACTGTAAACGGTGGATTTTGTGGGTTAGTGCAACATTTTCCAGTCAGGGCACCTTTAAAAATAATGCAAAATCTCCATTTACCCCAGACTAGAATGTATTTAAAACTGTACCATCTGCCAACAGACACCCACTCACCCACTACAAGGAGTGGGAGGGGTGACTTACTATCCATGGAAGTCTGGGATGATGCAGACAACTGCCCTGTTCTGGCAGGAATGGGTGAGAAGCAGACACACACCATCCACGAGTGAGAAGCAGACAAAAAGCTCCTGGTTCACAGCCCTCCATCACTCCCTGTACTTCTTATGTAACTTGGACTGGAAAATCTCAGTTCACACATAATACATCTTACAGAAGACTAGCACAAGTCTATTTTCTGGTTTTGTTAAATGGAATAATTCTCTCTGATATGGCGCCCCATTTACGAATTCAAACATTTTGCCAAAGCTTAGTGTGCAGACGGCTGATTTATCGTTTTTTTTTTACATGTTAAGTATCAGCAGTCATGTCACTAATGCGCCTCCGTTCGTACAGTCCGGCAGCAGAAACTCTCAAAGTCGTTTGCTGGTTGTGGACCTGTCATTTTCTCGTCAGTTATTCTGTATGATTGCAAAATCACCCTTCTAGCCTCGTGTGTAGTTTTTGCCTTAGCTGTCTTGGTTAACAGCTAGCCTCCATTTCCTCCACCAAAACGTTTACTCACTTCTTCATCAACACTTCCTTTAGTCCGTTGTTTTGCATGTGCACGTAATTCGTCGTTAGGTGTTGTTTAAGTTCTCTTGTAACCACTGCTTGATGAGACAGTTCCATACCGCATCCCAGCACGGTACCCATGTGGGTGATGTTGGACCCGACTGCCCCCCCCCCCCCCACCCAAACCCAAAGTGGTTTGGTCCTCCTGCACGCGCATCTATCGCGTCATTTCCACATTGTTGACTAAAGGGCCATTCAGACCTGAAATGGAAATCAGGATTCCAGAAAGAACTGAACCGGATTAACAAGGTGAACATCACCTGTGCCAAACAAGAAATACGCTGCAGCTAGTTACATTTACGTTAATAATTGAATACAGAACCACACGAATTTTATTTAGTGCCGAAGATAATCGTTTTTTAATATACTTATTATACTTTACGGAAACAGACAGTGATTCTGCTGTCATAACCATACGAATTATACCTGGGACCCCCGCATACGAGCCCCGGTAAAGATGAAACCGTACGTCAAGTATCTGTTCTGGTCTATGCTTTGTCATACTGCCGCCGTCTAGCGCCCTCGCTGCGACTGGATGACGACGCCGGTGGTTCAGATTCTCCCTTTTCAAAAACTCCCTTCCATACTAGTTTGTGTGCATCATATAAGACACTCGTAATGCATCACGCGGTAATGATCCCTACTGTAGGAGGCTGTCTAGTCATGCGCTGACCGGCGGCAGTGTTATGACCAGCGAAAAGGGTCAAACATTTTTACAGTGTATGAGCGCCAAATCTTCTGCCTTTTCATAAGTTGCGTAACTTCCGCTTTTCTGCGGGGTTTATTGATTTCGTTTTGATTCCGTAAAGGGTCAGAAAAGAACCTACGGTAATTCATAGCAAATAGAATTATCGGGCACTGGCGTGTCATTTTTATATATATTTTTTATTGTAGTAATTTTGATTGGATCTAAAATATAAGTTTCAGAATTAACAGCATTTTAACAAATTCTGACAAGCAAACACAAGATTTCATAGTCCCCCCCAATCCTTAATACATTACTACATTTATATTTCGATGTGTAACTTGTTTGTACTTGGTTTCTATTTTTATTATTATTATTATTATTATTATTATTATTAATATAATTAATATGTATATTATTATTAATATCATTAATATCAATATTAATACATATAAAGTAATCCGGTTTGATTTAACAAAAAACGACATTTACATATATTAATATATATTTTCATAAAATGAAAAGAGCAGATTAGTAGAGTGGAAAAAAAATGCAACCACAAATAAATAAAAGATAAACGAAGGCTCGGTTACTGTTACGACTGAGCCGAGCAAGGTAGGAAGATGTATGTAAATGTACAGCAGAGCAGTCCATGAAACGCACCAGGGTGTCGACTGTAAAGTTCCTGTTGCCGACAGAGCCGTTCTTGTTTAAATGCTGGAGGTCGGAATGGTGTTCATGTGCTCTGTTTCTGTGGTTTGACGAAGGCTCCGTGAAGCGAAAGCGTAAAGAAGAGGATTCACACAGCTGTTGATGAATGTGAAAGTTCCAGCAATGTCACCAAGTGAACTTATGGACGCCAGCAGTTTACCCGCAGGATCTGGGTACGACTGCTTGAGCAAAATCCCAAAGATTTCTACCAGATTGATGATGTGGTATGGGGTCCAGAAAATGAAGAATGTCACCACAATCCGGGTAACTATCCGGGTGAGTCTGCGGCTGCGGAACAGCGCCCCCCGTGTGACCTTCTTGTGGATGAAGTAGTAGGAGGTGACCATGATGGTGAAAGGAGCAACAAATGCCAGAAGTGTCTCTAGAACGGCCACCACCAGCCTGTGTTCATCTGAAGACGTTATTCTTCCGCACTCCATCTTGGAGGTCTTCTGTACCACCTCCTGTACAAGAACTGCAGGAACAGAACAAGCAAGTCCCAGAACCCAGATAGTGAGGAGCAGAACCCTCTCTCCTCTCTTACCCAGCTTGGCCCATGTGTCAGGATAACAGACCTGCATGCAGCGATGACCACTCATCATAGTAACTGTCAGCAGACTGGAATACACACTGCAGTAGGCGAGAGAGACCAGGATCTTGCAGAGGGGTCGCCCAATGCGCCACACATTCAGTTGGTTGTACATCCACACAGGCAGTGTCATCAGACACAGGATGTCCGAGGCAGCCATGTTCAGCATCAGATGTACAGTGAAGTTGTCCTTCTTGAACCAGAGTACGATGACCACAATAACGACCACATTGCCAGGAATGCCGACAGCGCAGAACAACCCCATGAGCACAGAGCTGACCAGGTTTGCCTGAGACAGAGCACCAGAGTCCACATCACTGCTGTTGGTGTGATCCATGGTGAGCGCACACAGACACACACAGGACTGGTATGCAGTCAGGAAGCCCACACACAAATGACTGAACTTTACTGTCCTAGATGATTATCGGTTTCAAACTATAACAGGAACTTGTGCCATCACAGCAGTTCATTTACATATAGGAGGGCTCACAGACTATCAAACCAAGTGCCCTGCATAAGATTTTTGATTAGATAATACAATTTCTATTGATACTTAAAATACTTACTTTAATTACTTAACTGAGTTCGTTTTCAGATTAAATCAACTATATTTATCTAATAAACTGTATTCATAGCTCTTTCTTTTTTGGGAAATACCTTCCGGAGGTGATATATCTCAGGATGTAAGAAGGTTCGTTTTTCTTCTATGTCTCGTGTGAAGTACTTTGCACTGCTGCTGTGTATGTAAAGTGCTCCGCCCCTGCCTGGTTCTGACTCTGATGTCACACTGTCCCACCATATGCAAATTGGACTGTACAATTGTACAAGCAAAAATCCACTTAAAATATGCTATGCTCTAATGCTCTCTGCTTAGAAAATCCAGAATCACTGTTTTTCTGGAGGCTGATGAGTGGGTGGGGTTGGGGTTCTGCACTTGTTTTACATACAAGACCAACTGAGTTTGCATTGCTGTGACTGTTATGCAAAGTACTGACCATGTTGCCTTCACCACATCATTACATTAGTCTCCCTTGTCTGTACAATAGCAAGTGAATTTTTGTGAATTTGGTATATTGGCACAGCATGATGGGTAAGCAGCTAAATGACAACGTTGGTAGTGGGAACAAATAAATTAAAAGTTCAAACACAGTTATTTCCACATTTAATGCATTTTCAATTGCACAAATGTAATTAATTTCAAATTTTCTAACAGAAAATGTTTCTCCTTTTGTGGTAAAGAAACCAGATTCATGAGAATAACTGTTGACCAGTTCTACAAAATGTAGCTAATACATACGTGTGTGTCAGATGTCCAGTGTGAGTTGCTCACTGTAAACATGCTTCGTGGGCAGTTATGACTCATGGCATTTCAAAATGATATGGTTTGTTTCCACCAATTAGATTACAAGGACAAAGATTTAAACAGGAAGATGTGACTTTGAAGGTCAGATAATGGGACAGAAAAACACTCATGAGAGAAGGTCAGAGTCAGGCCTTGTCATTCCTGTATATGATGTCAGAGTCAGGCCTTGTCATTCCCCTATATGATGTCTGAGTCAGGCTTTATCAGCCTTCTATGTGTGTGTGTGTGTGTGTGTGTGTGTGAGAGAGAGAGTGTGTGCATGTCCATGAGCCCCCCGATCTCTTATACTGAGCTTTTGGACATTCTTAAAAGAATCTTAAATAATATTTATTAGATGCCAAAAAGTAATGCAGGACCATGTTAAGAAGTCTGAGGGTTTGACCCAAACCCTGCTAACGACCCTTGTTAACTGTGTTACTCATAAAGACATTTTTAAGTGAAAGCCCAGAGGAAATAAATCACTCAAACAATACATCAAAATAATGATGAGATATGGGGTGGGGAAAATGAATCCCTGAACTCTAGTTGAGGCTTCAGCTGTGGAATGCCACACCTTCATTCCACTCTCTTCTGCAGGAAGTAATGTGACCAAAGGGAGAGAGATCAAATCACAGTGGACTCATTACTACACTTGGAGTCTCTAATAATTTGATTATAACGTTTGAGTGTCTAATTGGTTGATTACCCCTCAGGAGTCTGATTATCACTCTGGAGTCTTTAATATGCTGATTACCACTCTGGAGTGTTTAATGCCTTGATTATCCCTCTGGAGTCTCTGATAGTCTGATTACACTATGGAGTCTCCAATTGTCTAATTAACACTCTGGAGTCTCTAATAGTCTGATTATTATTCTGCAGTCTCTAACAGGTTGACTACCACTCTGGAGTCTCCAATAGTCTGATTACCACTCTGGAGTCTCCAATAGTCTGATTACCACTCTGGAGTCTCTAAAAGTGTGACTTGATTACTACTCTCATTTGTCCTGATTCATAATTGGACCTGCATAAACCCCTGATGGTTGAGGGTAATTTTTTCAGTATTTATGAAAGTGATTATATTTTTATTTTTATAGTTTCTCTTTAATGTGCAGCTTCCATGAGATGAAAATTCAAAACTGCTTTATATATTTATATACTGCGATATATTCTGCTTTTCTATTCTTGGACCTTCATCACAGGTGAACAGCCCTGCAACACCTTAGGCAGTTAGACTGACTGACAGATACTTCACATAGCTGGATTTGCAATTTCAGGGCCAAGTCCAGTTTTCAGTCAGCCAGAAACGTAAACAGCAACTCTCTTTCATTCTAAACTTCTGTTTTTTCTGGTCCCTGGTGCCATGGTCCTTTGGTACTTCCTATAGCAACAGCTGTCAAAACTATTATTTTAAAAATGTAATCCATTCGTTGTTATGCCTTTAACAAAAGGTCTTTCCTTGTTCTCATGACCTTAACTGAATCTTGGTCATGATTATGTGACTAAGTAACAGTGGAAAATGTCTTATTATGCATTGCCAGTGACCGCTTGACTCCTGGACAGTCCAGTTCCAGAGAGTGTATAGAAGCCATCAGGCTGCACTTGCATGATGAGATAAACTTGGTCCGCTGTTTGGAAAATTATGCAGGAGTGTAAACAGTCGTCTCTAATCTCTTTCCTGCAAAATCTTCATTCTCTCCCATACAGATAATTGCTTTTACTATTTCCTTTATTTCCTTATCTCTCTCTCTCTCTCTCTCTCTCTCTCTCTCTCTCTCTCTCTCTCTCTCTCTCTCTCACACACACACACACACACACACACATTCACCCCTGTACACTAAAACACACAGCTAAAGGTACTCAAATCCAAAGAGAAGCTGTGACCAGTCCATATATTACTAAATTACACAGCACCTGGCTAACGAGCATTTCCTGACGACAGGTGCAGAGGAGCTGCAGGTGAGATGTCACCTGGCCTCAGGAAGTAGGTATCTATCTTCCTGCTGTTCTCTCTTACCCACTGGTCTCTCTTTATCCCTAGATTGTTTATCTCACTAGCCACACGATGCAGCCACTTCCTGCCTTCCAGCTAAAACCTCCCGTATCGTATCGACAGTAAAGTTTGCATACAGTAAACACTGTCCAATCCCGAAGGAGACCGTGGTGCAGAGCCTTAGGTGAGCAGCAGACCCGGCATCTCAATCACACACTTCAGAAACACCTGTCTTATATTTTATATAATGTACAGCTACGCTGGATGCAAATGTTGCCAAAGAGTTTCCAGGCTGATTGATGAATGTGACACTGATGTGGTCAGCTGATGGGATCCTTACAAATGTCAGTGGCACTGCAGACTCCCAGCAGTGTCTGACTGGTCATAAACTGACCACTGGTGAAGATCTGGAGTAATAGCTAAACTGACCACTGGTGAAGATCTGGAGTAATAGCTAACACTAGTCCATTTATTGCTATGCAATTACAGTCTATAACTGCAAGGCATTTCTAATGAACACATGTTCCTGTACAGTGGGTGTTTATTAACGTGGACTAACATCATGATTTAAAGAAGCCTCTGCTGCTTTACCACATCCTAGGAAGTGTGACTCTCACACCATCATGTCATGTGACCTCCAATGTACCCTTTGATGTTAAGGGAGCCAAAAGCAGCACTGAGAACTGTATTTGTAGCTCACTGTTACCCCCTGGTGGCTGCTTCTGGTCCTGAACCTCCAAACTCCACAAACATGGTTACTTAAATCAGCATGTAAGCATGTGTGGTAAGACTGGTGTGAACCACAGTCTTCTGAATCAAAGGTGTGGTGGAGAGGGTTCACACAGCTGTTGATGAGCTGTTGATTGTTTTTAAAGATTATTCATCAAACTTACCAGTTGGTGTGGTGCAGAGAAGCTGAAGGCCATTGGTAGAGACGTGAGATGAATCACATGCATAGCGATCGCCTGATCTTCCAGTTAAATAGTGTCATCAGACACAGGTTGTCTAGTGCGACCAGGTTCAGAATAAAACGTACAGTGAAGTTGTCCTTCTTGAACAAGAGAATGATGGCAGTGTACTGCCCATGTGGATCCATTTTGTGAATTTATGTATGATGTGTTTGAAGGTGTTCAGTCTGGCTGAAGGTTACCTGTAGTCCTCCAGTTGTTAGTGTGTGTATGTATGTGAGAGAGAGAGAGCTGTGTACTTGGGTTGATTGTGGGTAGTGGTGTGTATTCTCAGGCTGAGTGTGTTCACAGGCTGATTTAACTCTAAAGGCCTTTCATCTACTTCACACGGACTCACTACACAAAGTTTAAGCGAAGCTTTTAATCTGACGTATACGATTGTACGATTATATTTGTTATTGTTGTTTTTGGTTTTTTCTTTGTTGTTTTTTTTCGTTTTTACTTTCATTAGCTTTATTTTCTCAGCAGAAGATTGTCAAAATCTATGTCAACTTACAAATGGGGAACAGAGACTTACTCATTAAATGGAAGGCAACTAAGGTGCCTTTTGTAAGTCGCTCTGGATAAGAGCGTCTGCTAAATGCCGTAAATGTAAATGTAAGGTGCAACTCAAGCAAGTCACCACTAGAGGACAGCAGATGCACTATTTTTAACGCAATTTGCTACTTCAAATGCCAACAGTACTGGAAAGCAACTCCACTTCATTTATAAAGCATTAAAATGTATATATTCACGTTACTTATACTTTAACAATAACTTACTGCTCAATACAATACAGCAGATTTGGTGAACTTGGGAATCTGTATTATCCTGAACTCTGTTAGTGCCATGGGAAATATTATGCAGCTATATGGAAAACCTATATAAGAGAGTGGAGGATTTCCACATGCAGTCACCATTTCAGAATTTTACCATGTTTGAAAGTGTTCTCTCTTGATTGCATTGTCTAGGACCTGTGACTCTTAATAGGCAGTGTCTGGTGTAGACTGTAATGTAGGCAGTGTCTAGTGTAGACTGTAATGTAGGCAGTGTCTGGTGTAGACTGTAATGTAGGCAGTGTCTGTTGTAGACTGTAATGTAGACAGTGTCTGGTGTAGACAGGGTGAAAATGGGTAGGCAGAAAGTGAGTGTCTCAGCACATTAGAGCTCATGTTATTTTACAAGACAACTGGTTCACCTCTGCGCTGAAAGCAGCAGGCGAAATTCTAGAAAGTTCTCTTACATTTCTAATGAATTCATTGTTTAATGGAATTTGTCACATTGCACAACCAACACATTCAGCACAGCACAGTCATAACCTACAAAAACAAACAACAAAAAATCTGAGTATGAACAGATGTAGTGTTTCTCTGGGCTGCCCAGACACAGTTTGCTTTTCTGTGGGATAATCTCGCAAGGAACGAACCAAGGTGACAATGGATTGGAGCTGGCACCGGCGCTCAGCTGACTTTGTCTGGGCTGACAGACCGCAGTGCTCCTGTGAGTGGGCACCTGGGGAATTGTGGGTGATGTAGGATCCTGCAGACAGATGGGCTGTGAACGTGGGACTACACTTCTGCCTTACATGTCATCTCATTTATCCAAAAATGCGCAGCACTCAGTGCCTCCCAAACAGAGGACACACGATATGTCACAGTACAGGCAGAAAGACTTGGACATGGAGATAAATGCTGTGGTTATTGTAGCCAATATGTCATAATGGATAGATTTTCCTTTACTGTTTCAATTATTGTTTGTACCAGGAAAGTTCCAAGTGCAGTGTTGCTTATAAAATTAATGAAATTTGAAAACTGAGAACTTAACATTCCTCTGCAGTCTAATGTGGCTTTCATGTCTTTCATTTCTTTATTTCTTTTATTTCTCTCTCTCTCTTCCTCTCTCTCTTCTATGACAAAATAAAAAACAGGACAGAAAACAGGACAGTTTACACAAGCTCCGTGGCTCTTAATTCGTATGTAAATATGGTAGCGAAGAGATTAGCATTGTACTACATCATATCTAAACTCATTTCTACCAAATGCTGGAATGACAATATAACTGCCAAAAACCAATTGGAATTGCCTTAACTCAAAGAACACATAGTGAAACTATTTGGGAAATCTCAGGAAATAAATTACTATCAGACTGCAAGAGACCCTGTGATGTTTTGGCTCGCACCCTCCCAGCAAACGCAGCTGATTTCTGTGCAGTCGTAGCATTCGAGGGCCAGGCATGGTGTGGTGCTGGGCTCACCAGTGGCAGCAGGGCACAGGAAACGCAGCACCAACAGCAGGGCTTACTCACCTGTGCCTGTTCACAGACGTCTGTCTGTAGGACCAGTGAGAGAAAACATGGGGCCCATTAGATCATTAAGATGCCTGTTACAGTAGGTGTGTAGAAAGACCTGTAAGGTGATTTTGGTGAGGGGAAGGAAGAGGAAGTTGCGCATGCTACAGTTCTGCCACTGGTCCGGTGGGTCTATCATACAGTACTGTGCACGTCTGCCATCACTCACTCCTACATCACGGCCACTGTGGCAGACACAGAAGCCCTGGACCAGGCTTGGGTCAAACTTGCTCTGATCCCTGTATTTGTAAAGCTTTTGTTAATTTTAACCATGGTTTATGCTGATTAGACTAAGGCTACCTGTCACATTATGAAGTAATCCTATCCTATCACAATAGTTCCATCAGATCTATCATGATTTTGATGATGAAACAACTTCATCGTCATATCACTTCATGGTCACTAGTTGCTGTTTGTTTTCCTATTTACCTTGACCCCGTAACCCCTCTGTAGAGCGGTGCTTCTGTTTCCCCTTGGTGGAACCTCTGCTTCTGTTCCCACAAGCCCCTGCTCTGCACCTGTTCTGTGTAAATCATTAGCCATTGGCCTGTGCCACTCACTTTCTCTTGGCTGTGTTTCATCTAACAGAACAAACAGCGGGGCCATTTCAAAGGCAAAGCCCAAGCCTGTGTCTGTCTGCAGGGTCAGACCGAGGCCCCTCGGCTTGCTGGCCAAATCTAAAGGAGATAAAACCTCAATGAACCCACTCACTCTGCCTCTGCAGACCAGCTCTCTCCTGATTGGGTCAGAGTGTCCCTGTCAGTGTGATTACTCATCATCATCTTCCCAGCTCTCCTGCTGGTAGTGTGATTAGTGTTGCCAATAACCGTGATTTGCACCCACAGAGCCCGTAATCCTCCGCTGGGCATGATGTCACCATGGTGTGCGCAGATCCAGGGCTGAAGCCATGCGAGGGGTTGGGAAAGCAGCCCTATGTCGGGGCCGTTCAGCTGCCCGGGGTGGAGCTGACCTTCCCTTTGTCATCTGTTTGCTTAGGCATACGCTCCAGTGCAGGCCTGGTTTCCCAAACGCTTGGCCCATTGCTTGTTGTCGTTCCTGAGATACTTCGTGTATATTTCTAACTGACAAGGGAAAAATATTTTAGGAGTTCTCCTAGGACCAGCAGAGAGCTAGCAGGCAATAAAACTCATTTAAGACACAGAATGCTGGAGAGTGGAGAATGAAAGCCTTACACGAGTGGAAGAGTCGCTCGGTGAAGTGCGGGGCACAGGCCGCGACGCACACACGTGCACGCCTGCAGTTTTTTTTTTTTGCCGTCCTGTTTTTGATTTGAGATGTTTGAGTATTTGAGGAGTCTTCCTCGTGCGCAGAGAGATTTACAACAGCTCAGTCCTCTGTGCGGGACGGCAGATATACGGCTGTCTATGTCGATCATTCCTGCTAAATCATTGCACTAAAAAACTCAGCACTTTTGTTGCAGAACTAAATTTTTACAAGATCAAGTAGCAAGAGTTATAACATAAGAGTTATGATGGAGCTTTCATTAGCACATGCCACAGCCATGACGATGGCATTATATTATGATAAGTTGTGGTTTTGAAGGCGTGTGAGAAACAGGATGTCAAACTATCGTCACTACAGAGCACGAGTGTCAGATTCTAAAGCATTTGGTGTCATAACCAATTCTGAAACTGAGCAGAAGTCCCGGCAGCCATGACCACCGTCCAACAGCTGATTCAGCTCCCCAGATGGGTGATGAGTGAACTTGGTTGTACTGTAGCTTTAAAGTGCTCTGGAGCAGAAGCTCGCCTGCCTTGTACTCTGTGTGAAGGAAATGCAAGACCAGGTGTGATTAAAAAGAACCACCCTGGAGCAAGAAGGTCTTCACTGTTGCCCCTCTGGCAGGGTTCCATGAGGTTTCTGTTACTCCTGGCTTAGCCAAGCTGGCCTCCGACAGTCTGGGAGGTAGTGAGGTGCAAGATGTTGCCGTTGTGGGACAGCAGGGATTACAGGTAGTCTGAGGAAGCACCTCCGCAGGAGCCTGGAGGAGCTGCAGTCTTTTCCTCGTGTAGAAGATCAGCCCTCACACACACGGCCGGACACCAAAACATAAAGGAGAAAATTCGGGAGGGTGGGTGGGGGGCACATGATAATGTACTGATGAGAGAGAGAGAGAACTTGACAGAGAGCTACTTTCCTCTAAAGGTGGGACAGGTATGTTTTTAAAGGTCTTTTGCTGGATATGGTCATCGCTCTGGAGATCAGTCACTGCCCTCTGAAAGGGCCCTACATGCAGAACATCCAGAGATGTTCAAAAGTTGCAAAATACAAGGCAAGTCATGAGTGTTTTGGCTAGAGTCCAAGTCAAGTCAATACCAGGATAGGGACAAGAGATGGGAAAAAACATGATTTTATATATTAGCTGTATTGACGACTAAGTGGCTAATGTAAACTAAACAAACCCATCTGTGTGTTTTCAGGTGCTTACAAAGTCTGATGTGGTCGTTTCAGTGTTTTTAATTTGTTTCCCACATTCTTTACACGTTGTGTCCTTCAGTTTTGTCCACAGATTTTAAACTCCCTGTAGCCAAAGGCTCCTCCCACGGTACTCCAGCGTAGCCATGGCAACCTCGTTTGTTTACATTTGACGCTTCTCACTTGCCATAAGTTGATTTTGTGAAACGCCACGAGAAAAGGATGTTGCGTCCCAAATCACCGAAACAAAGTAAAGAATAATGGCAAAATAAACACACAACGAAAGTATTTGTTACTATAAGTTTTGCACACAGCGCCTGGATAACGGACTTACTCTTATTGTTCACAACTCATTTTGGCCGAGTCGAGTTCAGACTTGACTTGACTTCAGAAACTCGTCCCTAATGACTCTCGACTGTAGGCAACTTGGACTGGAGTCGCTCACTCGAGTGCCCATCTGTGCTGCTGACACCATCAATACTCCATGACAGAGAAGAGGAGTTTGACACAAAAGCGTTTTCCCTGTCTAAACCAGACCCTCGCCCCCGGCAACTGCTCCATCCTCCGAGTCATAGATGGCATTGTAGAGTATTAGGGAGGAGATGGAGGCCCCCAGGGCCTTCACCCCCCCCCAGGGCTGTTCTGGCTCAAGCTGTGTGCTGACAACCGCCTGCACTCCACACAGGAGCTCCAGCCCACACACACACACACACACACACACACACACCATGGATTAGGAGTGGTGATCCAGTGCAACAAGGGCTGGTCATTCCGGCTGGGACCACTAGGGGGAGATGAGAGTCTCTATGTGAAAGTGATCAAAGTTATTTTTTGCCTATAATCTGTCAGTTAAGCACATGTGCAGATGTGGCCTTACTTTGAGTCATTGTGTTTTTGTAACCTCTCTCCTCTCTTTCTCTCTCCTGTGCATATTCATCCATCTCTAGTCACGCTCCTTTTCGATCCCCTAATTATACATCAGGTTAACTAAAAGCTACAACCATGAACGTCTCCCCTACCAGACTCCCCTCCCAGACTCCCCTCCCAGTCTGCAGAGGTCTGCCAGCCTCTTCATGTCCAGGGAAAGCCACACGTGTAGCTGTCCAGTGTAGTGAGGGAGTGAGACAGCAGCGTCTCCATGGCAGGCAGCGAGAGGTCGTATCCTCACCTGCACGTTGCTTAGCAGCAAGCAGATTCCAAATCCCAAATCTGCAATCTTTTTTTGCCTGAGGACTGAGGCTTAGTGAAATCTCTCCTCTACTTAATGAAGACGCCTGTAACCATCCACAGGGCGGCCTCAGTTTAATCTTCACTTACTGGCGGTATGAAATTGTCCTCTGGGTGGCGTACGTGGGCGGGGCAAGTGTTTCGGATTCCACCACACATGCTGCTGTACCCAAGAGTTGGCCGATTGGTCCCAGCCCAGTAGAGAACAGAGCCAGTTTAAATGGAAAACCTACATAAGCCTTGGGTGAGCAGTAATGTACAATTGTAGGAGCCCATTCCAGTATTTGGGACAATATTACATCCCATATTCTAAATTACCATCATTACATCCTATACTCTAAATTACCATCATTACTGTTTTGGGAACTTCAGCATGACAATAGATGCAATGTTCCATTCTACCATCCCTTCTTATTGCCTGCAGCAGATCACAGCTAGAATGGGGAAGACAAAGTGCAATGTGAGAGTGTATTCCAGAGGGTTGCAAACCACAAACGTTTGAGCTGTGTTAACTCTCACACAGCTGTGACATTAATTCTCTGACATACACTCCACATACAGATGAGTTATAATCCGTGCCCTCGGGATATTCCATTATACAGCTATGTGCTACAAGTGCTTTGAAGTGAGCGGATTGTTCTCAGTGTCATTGAGACCTCTGACCTTTGGCTCTGACCTTTGACTCCTCCTCTCTGGCCCCTCTCCCGTCCAGCCTGTGCGGTGGGAAGAAGTAGGCAGCTGTATGACATCACCTCTATGCTGTAAGTTAATCTAATTGTGCTTCATGAATAGACTTACCTTAAACAACCCTGATATATGATTGTTCTGTCCACACACAGAGACACACACATTCATACACAGTTCCTTTCAGGTACACCCGTATCACAGGACAACATCCACCAGTATACTTTAATCCTCAGAGTCAAGAACAGAGCTGTCAGGGCAATGTTTACACAACACAGCATACAGACATAGAGAGAGAGAGAATGTCAGTAATCAAAGAAAGCCTTAAGAAGCGTCCAGGTTTCTGTTGTTGCATGTGAATGGGTTTTGCAGCTCAGGCTACCGCAGTGAGAGAAAGTCTGGTGTAGCTGTGAAGTGCCCAAAGGGTGTTTAGCCAGGTGATTGATCCTGCATGAAGAGTGTGTGGCCAGGTGATTGATCCTGCGTGAAGAGTGTGTGACCAGGTGATTGATCCTGCGTGAAGAGTGTGTGGCCAGGTGATTGATCCTGCGTGAAGAGTGTGTGACCAGGTGATTGATCCTGCGTGAAGAGTGTTTGACCAGGTGATTGATCCTGCGTGAAGAGTGTGTGACCAGGTGATTGATCCTGCGTGAAGAGTGTGTGGCCAGGTGATTGATCCTGCGTGAAGAGTGTGTGGCCAGGTGATTGATCCTGCGTGAAGAGTGTGTGGCCAGGTGATTGATCCTGCGTGAAGAGTGTGTGGCCAGGTGATTGATCCTGTGTGAAGAGTGTGTGGCTAGGTGATTGATCCTGTGTGAAGAGTGTGTGGCCAGGTGATTGCCTGTTTCTTCCTCCCTGCTGAACTCCGCATCCTTCACCTCACTCACTGCAGCCACACCGGACTACTTTAGTTCCACGTCACTGACGCTGGGCACAGACAGTGAGTTCATATAATACACTCTCGTTTCAGCAGAGGGATCCTTCATTACGCTGCTGCTCTAGAACGCGGGCTGATCATCCGTCCAAACGGATCTGTCTGAACACAGTCCCTCCCCTCCTCTCCAGCCCTGTAGCTGTGTTAGCTGTCAAAACGCCTTTGCTCTGTTTTCACCCACACTTCTCCGTCTGTGCGTCTGCCTGTCTGTTTCTGAACCTGTTCAGCACTCTCCTCTGTGTCGGCACATGCTTGCTGGGTCCTCCCAGTGGCTGAGGTATTTCAATTGTGTAGAACTATTTTTAAATCTCTTTCTCTCTGCAATATTTTCATGCATATCAGTTTGTTAGGCTTAGGGAGTTCGAGGATAAGTCTCTATTGGTCTCAGCGTGACATAATAGAGCATATCTAAATGTGTAATTACTGGGTCTTCCTTTCCATAACCCACATTGAAACCTGTGGTAGTTGATCATCGTGTTGTAGAAATTACATTAGAACAGCAACAACATACACACACACACACACACACACACATGCACACACACTTGTGAGGCTTCTGGAGGACAATGTTAATCCAGAGTTTAGTGTGTTATTTCTGATTTAACACGCCTGATCCAGCTCCAGCCCACTTCAACCCAGCTCATGTGGGTTGGTCTGAGTTTAGTAAGTTCACTGAGTTCATGAGTTGAACCATGCGTGCTAATGTAGCGTACACACGACACCATCTGAGTGACACCATTGTGAGTGGGACAGCCTGTGTGTCCTTTGGGAATTTGTGCATAAATAAATCCAGGAGTCCTGCACCAGGTGTGGCGAGCTGATAACTTTCTTGTCTCCCCTGTAAAGATGTACAGGTGTACAATGACATCACATCCTCTGTTAGTGGTGTATTTGTTGTGGAGAGGGAAGGCAGGCCAGGTGGCCACGGTCAAGCAAAGCGTGTCCTCATTCTCACCAATCAGGGCGGAAAATCACAGACAAGGGGCCTTCATGCTGACTCCCAGCACTGGAGCAGACTGTCGAAAGCAGTTCCTTTGCTCATCAGAACTGAGCGATGAGAGCATGCACACCATAACGGTGCCCTGCGCTGCAGTAACAGATCTGACTCTCCCTACTGTAAGAGACCTGGCCACCTCCACTGTAGCAAGAACAGCATGGTGCTAGAAACACTATGGGTTTGATGCCCAGAGATTACATGTACAGTATACTAACTGTTATACTGATAAGTATCTGTAAGTCACCCTGGATAAAAGTGACTGGTAAAAGCTAAAAACAATGCCACCCTGTTACACACCTGACTGACTACAGCGTGTTATACTGGCAATTCTGATCATCACCACGGTTACAGGTCTGACTCTCTTTGCCTGTCACTTCGTGTTTCACTGGAGAGAGAGAACAATAATGACAAAGAAGAGAAAGACAGAAGACAGAGCAATAACAGGTATTAATGGAGGAGTGTTGACACTGGGTGGTGTCTTTAGAGGCAGCACCCTGAGTCAGATGGAGATTCTCCTCCCTCTGTCAGCATTATCAGTGGGTTTGATGAACATGCGTCTACATTTCAGTGTTCTGTTGTCCATTTCTCACACAAATCCAGCTGTGTGTTTCTTGTGAGTCAGACTCAACTCTCCCAAAATCAAACTTGGCAGTCTCTGGCATGTCAGGCTGTCAGGAGCTGTCCAAACACTCCTCTTCAACACTCTTGAAGGTACTCTTCCTCAACACTGCTGAATGTCCTCCTCCTCAACACTCCTGAATGTACTCCTTCTCAACACTCCTGAAGGTACTCCTCCTCTACACTCCTGAAGGTACTCGTCCTCAACACTCCTGAAGGTACTCGTCCTCAACACTCCTGAATGTACTCCTCCTCAACACTCCTGAAGGTACTCCTCCTCAACACTCCTGAAGCTACTCCTCCTCAATAATTTCTTCCCAAGCTCGCAGGTCTGGTTAGGATGAGGGTGCTTTTGCTCTCTGACAGTGGGTTGGATGATGTTCATTTAATTACAGCAGACCAGCAACAGCATCGTGTGGCTGAAGACCATGAAGACCTGATGTTACTGTTCCTCTCGGGAGCCGCAGTGGTCTCGCTTTAACAAGGAGCAAATTGTCAGTGGGTTTCCTAATTGATGACTTTTTAGTTTACTCAAGTGTAGTTATATATAGCTGAGCTGCTATTTTAGCATTGTGGAAATTATCTGTGAACATGTTTGCGGAGATGTGGACATGACTGAGCGAGGAGGACCGTGGGTGGAGTCTTTTCAGGACAGGCGATGGAGTGGGCGGTTCCTGAGGGTTATACTTCTGCTCAGAGGTGGAGAATAAAGAACTCTGGCTGCTGACACTGAACGATTCGTCATGACTGCTGTCAATCCCATGGGGAGGAACAGGCTTTTCCAGCAAGGTAGTCGAGGGCCTCACTCTGAGATTTCCGTGCTCCTGAAGTAGTTTTCTATGTCTTGGCAATTAATTCAGTAGGTGAAACACACAACCCCACACACACCATCTCACCAGCGGAGGAAAGATAAACACATTATGATGTATCACCTATGAGTGAAAGAGCTGAGAAGGCAGACACTGAAGAACAAAGGTAGTGATGACAATGCCAAATTATTCCTGATGCATTTGATTCGCTACCTGGTTCTGAGCACTGTGACCTGCTTAATTCATCACACTCAGCCTAGAGGAAACACACCCTACAGATGAAAAGAAAGCTTAGTTAATGCAACTATTGTATGTGTGTGTGTGTGTGTGTGTGTATGCGTGTATACAGTTTTACATAGTTGGGAACTTGTCTGTGCAATGTTACCTTTGTCTCCATTTCATGAACTGTGGTTTCATAATTTAATTGTGTCTGACTGAGATAGATTGGATAGAAATAACTATGCTGTTAATAAATCATCTTTGGAGGCTGACAAATGAATAGTTAATGCTTTACTATACATATACAGTCACAATGCTGTTGACAGTCTGCACATGCAGTGATATACTAGAACTGCCTGCCTTAAGCTGTCAAGAAATAACAGAGATCCAGCTGCAACAACCCTGATCCCCTCATACTCCAGTCTGGCCCCATCAGGGAAGTGGCTTAAAGCAGTGGCGAAGAACATTACCGCTCCAGTGTGGAAGAAGACCTCACCAGTCAAGTGTTGAGTGGAAGATAACCTCACCAATCAAGGTGGAGTGGAGGAGAACCTCACTGCTCCAGTGTGGAGTGGAAGAACCTCACTGCTCCAGTGTGGAATAGAAGAGAACCTCACTGCTCCAGTGTGGAGTGGAAGAACCTCACTGCTCCAGTGTGGAATAGAAGAGAACATCACTGCTCCAGTGTGGAATAGAAGAGAACCTCACTGCTCCAGTGTGGAGTGGAAGAGAACCTCACTGCTCCAGTGTGGAGTGGAAGAGAACCTCACTGCTCCAGTGTGGAGTGGAAGAGAACCTCACTGCTCCAGTGTGGAATAGAAGAGAACCTTACTGCTCCAGTGTGGAATAGAAGAGAACCTTACTGCTCCAGTGTGGAATAGAAGAGAACCTCACTGCTCCAGTGTGGAGTGGAAGAACCTCACTGCCCCAGTGTGGAATAGAAGAGAACCTCACTGCTCCAGTGTGGAATAGAAGAGAACCTCACTGCTCCAGTGTGGAGTGGAAGAACCTCACTGCTCCAGTGTGGAATAGAAGAGAACCTCACTGCTCCAGTGTGCAGTGGACAGTGGCAGTTAGGTGCATTTCAGATGCTGAAGGGCTACAAATGCTCTTGACTCAGTAAAAAAGTGTGAATAGTGAGTGGCTGTTATTAACAGGCCATGTTTGATCCCCGTCCCTGTATAGATGTGGCTTGGCTTTCTCAGTTATGAGATCCAGGGAACTTTAGCAGATGAATTTCTGTGTGTAGGTGTGTGTGTATTCTATATTGAGCAGTTTTGTTCCTCCCATAACAACACCAGTAGAGTTTAGTTACAGCTTGGTATCACAGCAGATTTATGAGCCTCTGCATAGTTAAATGCTATGAGTTTATGTTTGTTTGTTTGTTTGTTTGTGCTTTTTGAGTGTTCTGAGTCTGGATCTCTTAGTGTGATGCTAGATTGAAAGAATATGAAGTTAGACAGTAAACACCTTCCTGGGCCTCATGCTGTTTTAGAGTCATGTGGTCAGTTATGTGCTTGACTGTTTCATTGGACTCTTGTCACACCGCACAGCACATAATGGATGATCTCACAGCTCAGAGATCCACCTTCAGCCACAAACTGGCTGTAGCTGCTTTGATCTCATGATCCTCATTGTCCCTCTGGGACGTCAGGAGAAGGCAGTCTTCAGAGAGACTTTCAGCATGCTCCCACTGAGAGTATACACACACACACACACACACACGTTAACCATTAAACTAATCCAATGTGATGTGTCTGCTTCAGGGCTTCACCATCTCCTACTGTGCAGCTTTGAAGGCCAAAGACCACACGGACATTTTTGGCCTTCACTGCAGAAAACGGACCAGGAACCAGAGCATCATCACATCACCATAGCAACCCAGATTAACCACAGGGCCATGCAGGAGGGGCTGCGTTACCCACAAACCCTCTTGTCTCCTTACTGGACTTTGTGAACAGCTGTCAGACTGCTCCTCCTCAGACCTCCAGAATCCTGCTGGGGAAGATTGGATAATGAGTGAGGGCGTGTGCACGCTACACCCTCAGAGCCCCTCGGTTATCTCGGCAACTCCGGGGAAAGTCCACACTGTGCTGGCCCTCATCTCCTCGTCTAAAACTCTCGTCTGTGGTGTCGGGGAAAACATGCAGCTTTTCCTAAATAATTACACCCCTTGATCCCAAATATCACTTAGGGCTCGTCTTCCTTAGCACAAGCACAAGCAGCACAAGCCGTATTTATAAATACATCAAAGGTGATCACTCCACCCATAGACAAGGCATGCCACAAAGTACTGGAGTTAGACGTGCAGCCGTAATCAGAGCCAGGAAGGCTCCTGAAGAGAGGCTCCTGAAGAGAGGCTCCTGAAGAAAGACTCCTGAAATAGTCCCTGCCAACGTGCTCTCATCCTCAGCCTCTTGAGCCTGTGTTTTATTCTTCCATCTCCCGGTTTATTTTTACTGTAAGAGATGTTTACCCTCAAGCTCTGAGCATGCTGTAATTTCAGGCCTGGAAATTGGCGATAGATTTGAGGGGAGAGAGTCAGCTAGGGGAAGAGAGAGGGTGGGGAGAGTGAGAGGGTGGGGAGAGTGAGGGGAGAGTGAGAGGCTGGGGAGAGTGAGGGGGTGAGAGGGTGAGAGGGTGGGGAGAGTGAGAGGGTGGGGAGAGTGAGAGGGTGGAGAGAGTGTGTTTGGCTACAGGACTGCTCTATGTCTGTGTTTGGCTGAGCAGTGAGGGGGCTTCCCTAACCTCCTTCATCCAGAATCCATGGGGGGTGTATGGATCCAGAATCTCTTGGCTATGTATGGATCCAGAACAGACAGGTTATGTATGGATCTAGAACAGACAGGTTATGTATGGATTCAGATCATACGGGCTATGAATGAATTCCAGAGCTGCTCTATGGCGCAAGTATCTGGCTGGTGGAGAAGACTGGTGTGTTTGGTGTTCGCACAGTGAGTCACAGTACATTCTCCCATTCTGCTCCCCATGGATTCATTTAAACACAACCTGAAATCGAAATGGACAGTTTTTGCCCTCTAGTCTCTGGACATGTTGTACAGGATTGTCAAAGTTCTTGTTTTTATAACCCTTGATGCCTTTAAAATGTATACTATTGTGTGTTAATGATTTCTGTTTTACATTGACTTTAAACTGTGTGTGTGTGTGTGTGTGTGTGTGTGTGTGTGTGTGTGTGTGTGTGTGTGTGTGTGTGTGTGTGTGTGTGTGTGAAAAGGAGGGAGAGTATGCATGGGTCTGTGTGGTGTGCATTGTAAGTGTGTGCATGTGTGTATCATAATAATCTCACTAATAATTCCATGTTCACACAGCCAATCAGGAGGGGAGATGCACACAAGTCTGTGTCCCCACAGTCCTCAGGATTTGGGTTCCTCCTGAGCAGGGAAAGCAAAAGTATGTGGAATAGAGTCACCATCACAACAGCTTGTAGCTGAAGCGATTGAAAATCCAGACGTTCCATGCTGTCAGTTAGAGAGTAACCTATTCTGGGCGTGTTTAAGGAGACATATGAGCTGGACGTCCCTCATGTCTGTGTTCATCAGTTCTCCATTACTCCATTACTCCATTTCTCCATTACCCCATTACTCCATTTCTCCATTACCCCATTACCCCATTTCTCCATTACTCCATTACTCCATCTCTCTATTACTCCATTACTCCATCTCTCTATTACTCCATTACCCCATTACTCCATTTCTCAATTACTCCATTACCCCAGTTTTCCATTACTTTATTACCCAATTTCTCTTTTTCTCTCCGTTGTTGCTAACACGCTTGTGAGTCTTTGAGGGAATATTTACTTACATTGGAGACTATATTTACCTTTCTGACTGTTTCTCTGTTCATGTCAAGAGAGAGAAGAGGCTACTGACCTTCAGACTGCCCTTTAGGAGCTGGAACACGAGTCTTTTGTAACTTGGAAAATCTGGAAACTGTAAAATCTAGCGGCAGATGATTCTGGGCTAGCATGGACCATTGGAAAGTGTACTGTGGGCCGGTCCAGTTTTAGGCACCTACATTCAGGCTGTGGCTGTGTTCTGATAGCCGGATTCAGACATGCATGACTGACATTCTGTGGCGGGACAGCGGTTGGAGAAAGTAGAAAATACAATTGGGTCATTACTTGTTTGCTATCTGGGTCAGATGACACATATTTCCTTCACTGCAATAGGATTGCATTGTTGTGTGTGTGTGTGTATATGAGTGTGTGTGCTTGAGGAATTGAAGTAAGAGTGATGTCAGAGTAAAGACACTCTAAGCTGATTTTCATTTTATCAGGTCTCTGATACTAATGGTCCCCTACCACTTTAAAACAAGCAAACACCAATCTATTTGTAGTTTAACATAAAGGAAGGTCGTCACATTGATGAATGACTTGTGACTGCAGGTCTGCTCCTCCCTGCCGTGTGTTTAGTTTGTGTTTTAAACATGACATTTCGATTGTGCTTTAATGACCTGCACACGCCCTGAAGTTATTATTTTGTGTAAACGTGGGGGTAATGACAGCATGTGCATGCAATACCAAGTGGGGCCTGTTTGGGTGTGTTCACATGTACTGCTGGTATTATTGGGGCAGAGCTGGGGATATTTCTCATCCCCTCATCATGGAGAGAGCTGAATGATTCTCACTCTTCCTGCTGCTAATAAGTGACATCCACAAAGACACAAAGCTTAGAGCCCCCATAAACACACACACACACACACACATTGTTACTTTGTTTTCTTTGTTTTCCTCAGTTTGACTGAAATGGTTTTAGATTAACACTATCCCCTATGTATGACTTTGCTGGCTATGAAACAGCACTAATAGAGTGTCCAGATTTACTTGAATGAATAGGTTGTTCTGCTTCATTGTAATGGATAGAGTGTTCCAATGAACTCTCATTATCAGAGTGATCTTATGAACTCTCATTATCAGAGTGTTCCGATGAACTCTCATTATCAGAGTGTTCTGATGAACTCTCATTATCAGAGTGTTCTGATGAACTCTCATTATCAGAGTGTTCTGATGAACTCTCATTATCAGAGTGTTCTGATGAACTCTCATTATCAGAGTGTTCTGATGAACTCTCATTATCAGAGTGTTCTGATAAACTCTAATTATCAGAGTGTTCTAATGAACTCTCATTATCAGAGCTTTCTGATGATCTCTCATTATCAGAGTGTTCTGATGAACTCTCATTATCAGAGTGTTCTAATGAACTTTCGTTGTCAGAGTGATCTTATGAACTCTCATTATCAGAGTGTTCTGATGAACTCTCATTATCAGAGTGTTCTAATGAAATCTCATTATCAGAGTGTTCTGATGAACTCTAATTATCAGAGTGTTCTAATGAACTCTCATTATCAGAGTGTTCTAATGAACTCTCATTATCAGAGTGTTCTAATGAACTCTCATTATCAGAGTGTTCTGATAAACTCTAATTATCAGAGTGTTCTAATGAACTCTCATTATCAGAGCTTTCTGATGATCTCTCATTATCAGAGTGTTCTGATGAACTCTAATTATCAGAGTGTTCTAATGAACTTTCGTTGTCAGAGTGATCTTATGAACTCTCATTATCAGAGTGTTCTGATGAACTCTCATTATCAGAGTGTTCTGATGAACTCTAATTATCAGAGTGTTCTAATGAAATCTCATTATCAGAGTGTTCTGATGAACTCTAATTATCAGAGTGTTCTGATGAACTCTCATTATCAGAGTGTTCTAATGAACTCTCATTATCAGAGTGTTCTAATGAACTCTCATTATCAGAGTGTTCTAATGAACTCTCATTATCAGAGTGTTCTAATGAACTCTCATTATCAGAGTGTTCTGATGAACTCTCATTATCAGAGCGTTCTAATGAACTCTCATTATCAGAGCATTCTAATGAACTCTAATTATATATCAGAGTGTTCTAATGAACTCTAATTATATATGAGTGTTCTAATGAACTCTCATTATCAGAGTGTTCTGATGAACTCTCATTATCAGAGCATTCTATTGAACTCTAATTATATATCAGAGTGTTCTAATGAACTCTCATTATCAGAGTGTTCTAATGAACTTTCATTATCAGAGTGTTCTGATGTATCCTATGCTGTTTAAAGGCCATTGTTATTGAATGTCAAGCCCATGTGTGTGAGTCTCAGCAGGAAGACATAGAGAGGCAGACAGAGCGTTCCTCCCGTCTTCATTCCTTTAACTATGTGTGTAGTGCTCTCACTCCTATTTTCATGAATTTCTCACATTTGCATGTCAACGCAGACCAGTCATACGTACCAGGAACATTTCCACAGTAAGGTAACATCAAGAGGACCAGTACTGCCAACACATTGTGTTGGAGCAGCTACATGGAAATATATTGTGTGCGCAGCAGAATCTCTGTGAGGTGCTCTGAGGAGTGCTCTAAGGAGTGCTCTAAGGAGTGCTCTGAGGAGTGCTCTGAGGAGTCTACGGATGAACGTTCTGGGCAGTGCTCTATGGAGTGCTCTGATTAATGCTTTCTGGGGTGCTCTGAAGAGTGCTTTGAGGAGTGCTCTATGGAGGCTCTCCTCACCCACCAGTGACTCTAACCTTGCATGCTATGTTCCTACTTGTTACACTTTGTCTCATTTTTGGATGCTAACAGATGGAGGAAGAGACGAATAGAAAGAGAGACAGACAAAGATACAGAGAGAGTGAGAGATTCTGGTGATCCAGAATTAAAAACCAGGGTTTGCATGCTCACCTCACACACTCTCTGTAGAGGGATCTGCTCTGTTTATGAATTTGCTGATGTGGGCATTTCACTTTTTCATTTCACTTTCGACAGCCAGTGAAGGCACCAGCTAAAGGGTGTGGGATTCTGTCCTCCGGGGACCGAGTGAGGTAATGCTCTTTCATTCACAACTCAAAAAAAGGTGCTCATTGAGGAAAAAGAGACAGAAAGAGGGAGGGAGTCAGAAACCAGGCCATAAACTCTTATAAACTATTATCTGGTGGGTAATTGGAGCTCTGAACATGGCAGCTTGCCTGCTAGCTTCTTCTATTCAACAACAAGTTGGTTCATAAAAAAATAAAGAGAAGAAAGAAGATGGCCAACCTGGAATGGCCTACTGTGGACACAATTGTGGAAGCTCCTGTTGACTGATCCTGGCTAAAAGTGCCTTTTTTTCCCCATGAGCCCTTGAGTCACAACATGTCTCTTCATGCCTCTGCTGCCGCTGGTTTGACAGTCCAATATTTGTCCACACAGGCACAATCTAAGCTCCCCTGAAAGAGGCTGGGTTTACCCCAGCAAGGGGAACTTTTGTGTTGGTTTGTAAGCACTGAGTGTTCAAGGTCAGAGTTCATGAGGCAGAGGGGAGAAGAGCAGGCAAGAGTTTAGCCCTGCCTCTATGTGAGGAAGAGTGTGCTGGAGGAATACTGGGCCAGGTTCAGAGGACCTACAAAAGATGATGATAGAGTGAAAGTATGAAGGACAGCAGTCTGACAGCTCAGACGCTCCACAGAGCCTCATAGTGTTACTCACCAGTGGTGATGTCAGATCCCACAGCTGCATCAACTATTACAAGTACTCCATCTACATCAGTTTCCTCCAACTGCACCAATTACATTAACTACAGAAACTACACCAGCTGCACCAAATACACCACCTACCCCACCTACACCAACTGCATTGAGTACACCAACTATTCCAACTGCATCAACTATACCAAAATGACATTACATTACATTAGCAGCACTGGCTACATCACCAACATTAACTATCCCTGTAACCCTAGGAACATGAGCTCCATCTGTGACTGTCTCTTTGGTCAAGCTCACATACACTATTGCCATTGTTTCAGATTTCACATAATAGGCTATTTAACGCATGGCCAACAGGACATTTACTGAGGCTGGTGGACATGCAGAGCTGCAGTGACCCATGGCTGTCTTAACCCTCCTCAGATCTAGGAATCTTTTTCAAATGTCCTGAACATGCACTGAAGACTGTGAACTCCAAACCCTCCCTGGAATATGTTGCAAAGATGCTTAACTTGTGGAAGTCTTTAAAGATCCAAAAAGCACTCTAAAGGATTCAATTCTTGCATCTCGAGTGTGAGAGGACGAGGCGTCCTGTACACACTGGCCTGGACACGGAGATGGCTGGTCTTCCAGACAGACTCCAGTCACTGATAAATGACCAAGGCTGGACATGCCAGCATCCCGCTGGTGCAGGGAGACAGCTCTTGGCCTGTCTCTCTCCAGGAGGGCAAATCCAAACTGTCTCTCTGTCCTGCATTGGACATGGCTGTCTCGGGAGAACAGACCAGAGTGGCAGCCCGACAGCAGGACTGAGGGAGACGGACTACAGAATGGTGTAAGGAAATCAGCATAACAAAGGAGAAGTGGTGTGTGTGTGTGTGTGTGTGTATGGGTGTGTGTGAGTTGGGCTGTCAACTTCTGACAGTCTGACTGCTTCCAGCAGGTGGTGCTGTGCTGGGAATCCCCCATGCATGTTGGAACACGTCACACTGCACAACAGATGCATATCTAATCACCTACAACCACATCTCTCTCTCTCTCTCTCTCTCCCTTTCATTCTGTCTCTTACACTCTCTCACACTTCTTCCTCTCACACTTCACACTCTCCTTCACACACTCTATATTTTACACACTGTCACCCTCCCCTTCTCTGTCTCTCCCTCTGTCTCTCCCTCTGTCTGCTCAGCTGTGACATTCTCAGTCAGATATGTGTATTGTATCTCCGAATCCACAGTCATGTTCATACTGCTGTGTACCATGCATGACTGGACTGAGGAAAAAACAAAACAAAGCAAAAAAAAAAAAAACAAATCTTGTTTGCCTGTAATGTGAGACACACACGCTTTTAGTATTAGTGTGTATACATATATGGCAGTTCATTAATTTACAAATTAATGTAAACACATTTTTAAAATGTCTCCAACTGTACTTCATGTGAATTAGCAATAAAACCCAATCCAAGCCTGGTGGTCCATGGTGAGCTGGGTGGATTGGGGGGAATACATGGTGTGGTAAAGGAATCTCCCACACACTGACCACCAGGGCTGAACCCGATCTGTCCTCACACCGGCCGCTGGCTACTGGGAATCAAGCTGTTAACAGTTTTTTTGGTTAGATTCCCAACCGACCGTCTGAGAAATGGTGTAGGTGGCTACGAGCGAGCTGACGTCGCATGAATGCTGTGTGAATGGAGAAAGTGTTTTCACACACATGGCCATGCTGGAGTGTACGGTTCCCTTCT
The DNA here is from genome assembly GCA_020368025.1 of Brachyhypopomus occidentalis. NCBI lineage: Eukaryota > Metazoa > Chordata > Actinopteri > Gymnotiformes > Hypopomidae > Brachyhypopomus > Brachyhypopomus occidentalis. The sequence continues at coordinate 2,962,083 of JAGXOD010000031.1, forward strand.
CCACGCTCGAGGCTGTAGCAGAAGGCAACGTGCTGCTCCTGTTCTCTGCAGCTTGATCAAAGAGCCGCCTCGGCCTGCGGGCAAGTGTAGATTACTGTGCCACATGGTTTATGGGCAGCCAGAAGATCACATGTACATGTGACCCCATGGGAGATAAATTGTGAGGAGCAGAGAGACTCGGTCCACAGATATGCATGTGATGTATGAGGTGAGAGTAGACGAGATCAGGTCCACCTCCGTGGGGGACCAGCGGGCCTCACACAACCCTCTAATGGCCTCTTATCTGGGGCCACATGTGGTGGCTCAAAACTGGACATGTGTGATAGGCTCAGGGACACACACGTCGGCCTGGACGTTACTGGACCCTGGTCGGGTTACTGTCCGCAGAGTGAAGAGGGCACGGGAGGTGCATTACTACCCAAGGTGGAACCAGACCGTTTCTGGTTTTCACACGTAAACAAGGTGAAATGCACAATGTATTTATTTGCTTGCTTTTTCTTCCATCAGTTTCAAATTTCCACGCATTCACATGTCCATAACTTTCTGGTGTCGTACCAATTTGTAAAATTACACAGGCCACAGGCTCAGAAATGTGCTTTTACTGTCTAATTTACAAACTTCAGAATGCGGAAATTCCAGAGAGTGCCATATTTGTGCCTTTGTTTATTATATTTGGAGTTTTGGTCAGACTGCTTTTTGACCCCAGGCTCTCTCTGGTCACTGTGGTCAGTTATGAAAGAGAGAGAGAGAGAGAAACAGAGAGAGGCTTCACAACAAATATCAGTCTTCTTCTCTAGCATATCATTTCTAGGCTGTGGTCTCCTGAAGTTTCCCACTTCCAGAAGAGATCTGGGCAGGAACTGGCCAGGCTGGAGTTGGAAGAGCAGGAATTCCAGACCGTGACACTGGGAGGAGGGTGAGGGCCCTGCATGGCATTCTCTCCGCCTGCATCCACAGACCGCCGGGCTTAAAATAAATCAGTGCTGCTGCTTGATCTGGGAAGAGATGAGCACATCTCATGAGATCGCCCTCTACAAATCTCATGCTAACTGGACAGGAGTGGCTAGGTTATTCTGGTTAGAGCTGTTAAATCACTTTTGACTTGTTTAACAAACTGACACAAATGTGAGAAACAAAAAAAAACTAAATGTGTTCTGGCTGAGAGTTTTTTGTAATCACTGTATATATAAACAAGTGAACAGGCAGAGTGAATTGGTTAGAAAATGATTAAAGCTGACATGAGTTTACCACTTAAACTAAAACTGTAAACAGTGTCTGGATCTGAATAAACAAAAGGCAATTTAATATAGGGGGGCAGGTTCGAAACATTCTGGGTATGTGGGCATACAAACATACTGGTCTTACAGGTGAGTGAATACTTGGTGCTTGTGTGTGTTGTGTATGTGCTGGCAGAGTGAGGCCAGGTGCATTAACTCCACTCCACCTTCACTAAACCCAGTCTGGATGCTCTTAAGCAAGTACCTCCGTTGTACACAAAGGCTTCATGATCACTGTCCTGTAGTTACAACAGTACTGTACATACAGTTACTGACTGTATTGTTGTTACAGTTACGACAATTATTGACTAAAAAATAAAATTGTATGACCCAATTTTGTACAAAAGGTTGCAGTCACTTAAGATTAGGGCTCGAAAAACATGTAGTCACTCCAGCAAAGTATTGTAATGCAAGTACAGACAGAAGTGGATCCATACGCAGGGCGACATTGCAGGGAGAACAGGCCAGAGTCAAAGAGGAGAGATGAGACAGCAGAGATTCAACAAATCACAACATCACTAATCACAAACCTCTGAAAAAACAGGCAGAAAAAGAAGAAGAGCTAATGTGTGCCCAGTGTGAAGGGATGATCGGTTTCTTCTCTTATGAGGGTTCTCTTATGAGGGTTCTCTTATAAGGGTTCTCTTATGAGGGTTCTCTTATAAGGGTTCTATTATGAGGGTTCTCTTATAAGGGTTCTCTTATGAGGGTTCTCTTATGAGGGTTCTCTTATGAGGGTTCTCTTATAAGGGTTCCCTTTTGAGGTTTCTCTTATGAGGGTTCTCTTATAAGGGTTCTATTATGAGGGTTCTCTTATAAGGGTTCTCTTATGAGGTTTCTCTTATGAGGGTTCTCTTATAAGGGTTCTCTTATGAGGGTTCTCTTATGAGGGTTCTCTTATAAGGGTTCTCTTATGAGGGTTCTCTTATAAGGGTTCTATTATGAGGGTTCTATTATGAGGGTTCTCTTATAAGGGTTCTATTATGAGGGTTCTCTTATAAGGGTTCTCTTATGAGGTTTCTCTTATGAGGGTTCTCTTATAAGGGTTCTATTATGAGGGTTCTCTTATAAGGGTTCTCTTATAAGGGTTCTCTTATGAGGGTTCTCTTATGAGGGTTCTCTTATGAGGGTTCTCTTATAAGGGTTCTCTCATACTGACTATTATGCAGTTTTAACCCAGATTGCACCACAGGGTCTGGGTTTTATTTGTGTCTTCTTCTTATTGTTAAAAATGTATTTTATAGTTTTAAAATTTAAATTTTATCCTGTGTCTCTAAAAATACCCTGAAACACCCTTGAAATGAGATTTAATGAGAAGCATATACTATATATCATCTGTCATGAATATGTTCCTTATGGTTCTAGGATTGAGCTACTAGGGGCCCAGCCCTGGTGGAGATATACACACACACACACACACACAAGTACATGCACATGCATACGCTTACACACACACACACACACACACGCATACGCACACACACACACACACATGCTTCCCTCCAGCCAAACCCTCTCCACACTACACACACACATTAAAAAAGAGAATACGCAAATCACAAATACGCTGACTACAAACAAAAACAGAACAGAAATGTAATTATAGATTTGTATTGAAATAAACAAGAAAGCCGAGACCCTGCTTTGTCTGGGGCACAAAACAATACTCTGCCATCCTGTCCTTTTTGTCCAAGGCTTCAAAGAGCAGAACACTTTATTTGCACACTTGGACTGTCGTCCTGCTCCTAACCCTATAAAATCTGACTGTTGTTGATCTCTCTGACAGTATAGTGAGGTCCACAATCTCACGCAAAGCAACCATAATGAGACAATAAATATCTTCTTGGCACCAGTTCAGACTGAAAGATGCAAAGTCTCTCTCCCTCTACTTCTTATTCTCTCTATCCATCTCTTTTTCATTATCTTTCTCTCACTCAGTCCCTCTCTTCACACACACACACTCACAAAACATCACCATTTGTCAGGAGGGCTGAGTAGAAGTAGTTGTAATGTTAGTGTTAACTGTCAGTGTTCTCTGATGAGACAGTAGATATCTGAGATATTTTTGTGTTGTGATATGAGTTATGAGGTTGTTGTGGAGTTATGAGGCCAGGTCTGAAGGCCATTTACACAGAGGTCCAGAGTTTGGGTTTCCACTGACAATCTAAATAAACTCTGGAGTAGGTGGGTGGAAATAATGCCCATGTCCATGTCATATACTATAATTTATGAGCCTCGTGATCAATACCTCAGACAAGCCACTACAGCAGTTTATTTCTGCAGATCTAAAGATATCTGCTTCCTCAAACACCACCAAAAACACAAAACAAAACAATGACAGCAGTGGACTGGGATGAAAACTGGACTTCAGATGAATTCAAGACACTTCTTCTCAGTGGATTACTGAGATGTCAGTATTGGATTACTGAAAACATTCTAAAGCTAATATGCTGTGTATGAAATTCCATTCTAACAGGTTTTTGATGCCTTTTCAGCCATTCAGTACCGAACACTTCTGGAGGCAAGTTGAGAGAAACGTGTGCTGGTGGAAGGTTACGTGCTCTGCGGTCTCTCTGCACCAGGGTGGGAGGAGACTCAGTCTGAGGGCGAGCAGAGAGGGGCAGACTTGTGGGTGCTGCAGTGGTGACCGCTCAGTGGCAGGCTCGTGGGTGCTGCCGTGGCAACCGCTCAGCTCGCAGACGATGGTGAAGGAGGAGCGTATACTTAATATCTGACAGCACCCGAAATTACCCGGGTCTGATCACTGAGGACCCGAAATAACCCCGAAATTATTCTCTGACTGCGTTCCATTAATAGAGCTGTTAAAAACTTGATATTGACAGTGAGGTGGATTACTGCATTAATGTGTATATTTGCTTTCAATGTCATGTGGTAGACAGGTTGGTGTTGGTCTATTCACCAGATAGAGGAGATAGAGGAGGTGCTGGTGGGATAGAGGAGGTACTGGTGTCAAAGAGGAGGTGCTGGTGTGATAGAGGAGGTGCTGTGGGATAGAGGTGCCTGTGTGATAGAGGAGGTGATGTGATAAAGGAGGTGCTGGTGGGATAGAGGTGCTGGTGTGATAGAGGAGGTACTGGTGGCATAGAGGTGCTGGTGTCAGAGGAGGTGCTGGAGGGATAGAAGTGGTGCTGGTGTCATAGAGGAGGTGCTGGTGTGATAGAGGAGGTGATGTGATAGAGGAGGTGCTGGTGGGATAGAGGTGCTGGTGTGATAGAGGAGGTGCTGGTGTCATAGAGGATGTGTTGGAGGGACAGAGGAGGTGGTGTGATAGAGGAGGTGATGGTGGCATAGAGGTGCTGGTGGGATTGAGGAGGTGCTGGTGTCAGAGGAGGTGCTGGAGGGATAGAAGAGGTGCTGGTGTCATAGAGGAGGTGCTGGAGGGATAGAAGATGTGTTGGTGTCATAGAGAAGGTGCTGATGTGATTGAGGAGGTGCTGGAGGTGTGGTACTCAGTGGTACCTCCAGTACAGCACTGGCACGGCTGCAGATGAGTATGTCGTGTGAAGCTGACAGCATTTTCATTTCTGCATGGGTGAGGAAGAAGAAGGCATACCTACACACTCACCTGTGCAGCTGCAGCTGTGTGTGTGTGTGTATCTGTGTGTGTGTGCGCGCCTTGTTTCAGCTTTGATGAGATCTGCATGGAAGAAAAGCTTTGATGACAGTAAAAACTCAACATTATGCTCACAAATTATCTTATTTTCATTACACCACGCAGGCCAATTTACAGTAGTCCAATTTACAATGTTTGGGTAAAACCTGGGCATCCTAAACATGTTAAAAAAAGTTTAAAACTCTCTCTCTCTCTCAAATTTGACAATTTATGCTATTTGGCCATTTATATGTCTCTCTCTTATGCAAAAAGAAAAGAATCGGCGAGAATCCGCTGATGTCTGCAGGAACTCGAATTGTCCTACCAAATCGCCTGTTTAATGTTGTGCGCTGATTGGTCGATATCCCCCCATCCCCACGCACCGGTGCCAGTGTTCTCGTACCGTGCCTGCATGAGCTGACTGTTACTGCCCCGTCCCAACCGCGCGGAGCCAGCGCTCCAGAGCGTGCACAAAATCTACCTGTCTGCGCGAGTCGCAGGAGAGCGCCTCACCTCCGCGAGCACAACTTCAAATGGACCCGGTGGGCTTAACGTAAGGACCGGCTGTTAAAGACTGTTAAAGCATCTGGCAATGTGTGTCAGGTTAGCAAGAAGAAATATTTAGCGATGTATGTCAGTTGCATCGCGTGTATCAGTGGATTACTGTTTTGGGGTTTTTGACAAGGTGAGAGGCAACATGGAGCACTTTTTCTTGCTGATATGGACTTTTTCAACTGCATTTGCCAACTGCACGTGTGGGCGATTGTTAACGGCTTTGTGGTTTGGAACCATTATGAAGGCAGGTGACTTATCAATCAGTTTCTCTAATTCTTTCAAACGTTTAATGAACATTTTGACACAGTTTGTATTTTTTTTGCAGACATATATTGTGCAAATATATTGTCCCCGTTCCATGGCTTCAGTGTCTGCTTCGTTTACCGGCGCTCACGGCGGCCTGAATCACGGTCAGTGTGTTAGTTCATTACATGCTGTCGAAGCTTTCTCTCACTTTTCTCAAACCGAGTGTCCTGTGATCCCCCAAATGTCGTATGCAAAGCATGCGCGAGAAACCGCACAACACATTTGGCTTCCGACCCGAAAGAAACCTTAAGTCTTAAGTGTGTCACATATGTTACGTGAATTAAGTGTAGTTTAGGATGTCCCATCTGCCCCCTGCCTACGCACGAGGAAGCATGCAGGCGTGCGCGACCCCTGCTTTGAGGGATTCCCTGCAGCTGAAATCTGCTCCGCGCAGGACTGGGCACGCGGGAGAGAGATGTGGAGTATTTGCTTTCCTCGCGCTTGTCTTTCTGGCGTAATACACCACATCTAGACATCCACGCGCCTTCAGTCGCAGGCTTGTTGGGAGTCAGATGTTTATTGCCTCAGGCACAGGAAATTAAATATTATTTTATCACTACAGCGCTGTCATATCAGAGAAATATAGTTACTACAGTGTACCCAGCTTTCTGTTTTGCAACATGCCAGTATTTTTAATGTCATTTTAATACCCGTATCTATCCTATATCAAATCTACATAAATGAACAGTATATGTATAGTACACATACATACTTTATGCCTAAATGTATATAGTACAGATATGTACTGTATATGTGTATTGACAATTTTTGTCATTCTTCTCAGATTACACGTTTGTGACGCCAGTTGAGGTGGACTCTGGAGGAGACTACATTTCCCATGATGTGTCCAGGCGCCGAGGCCGAAGGTCCCTGTCGGTTGGTTGGGGTCCCGTGCACTACCACCTCTCTGCTTTTGGCAAGGAGCTATACCTGGACCTGCGGCCATCCGACGTGCTGGCAGAGGGCTTCACGGTGCAGACCCTCCGCTCAGACGGCATCACCGCAGTCATGCTGGATCCGGCTGTTCAGAGCTGCCTGTATCAGGGCACCGTGAGAAACCACTCAGTGTCCTCTGTGGCCATCTCTACATGCACAGGACTGGTGAGCTGCTTGTCTGCATTTCAGCATTAACCACACCATTTGTGATTGTGTGTGAGTGTGTGCGGGCTGCCCAGCTGTGGTGCTGTAGTGACTTGTTGAAAGTGCAGCGCAGGAGAGAAAGAGTGAGAATGAAGTGTTGGAGAAAAGAGACAGTGAAGAGAGTGAGAGAGAAACAGAGAGAGAGTGAGGGAAAAACAGAGTGAGAGTGAGAAAGAGAGCAAGAGAGAAACAGACAGAGAAAATGAGAGGGAGTGAGAGAAACATACAGAATGAAAGAAAAACAGATAGTGAGACAAACAATGAGAAACAGACAGAGTGAGAGATAAAGAAACAGAGTGAGAAACATAGAGTGAGAGAGTAAAAGACAGAGTGAGAGAAAGAAACAGACACAGCCTGGAGTTAAAGAATGCCAGTGAGTGATAGAGTGACATAGTACTCAAGAGAAAGAAAGCAATAAATCTTAAGTAGGGACAGAGATTGGGTGGATATTGTGCAGTATGTGCAGTGTTTGGTGAGTGTGGTGTGCAGTGTTGGGTGAGTGTGGTGTGCAGTGTTTGGTGAGTGTGGTGTGCAGTGTTGGGTGAGTGTGGTGTGCAGTGTTGGGTGAGTGTGGTGTGCAGTGTTTGGTGAGTGTGGTGTGCAGTGTTGGGTGAGTGTGGTGTGCAGTGTTGGGTGAGTGTGGTGTGCAGTGTTGGGTGAGTGTGGTGTGCAGTGTTTGGTGAGTGTGGTGTGCAGTGTTGGGTGAGTGTGGTGTGCAGTGTTGGGTGAGTGTGGTGTGCAGTGTTTGGTGAGGGTGGTGTGCAGTGTTTGGTGAGTGTGGTGTGCAGTGTTGGGTGAGTGTGGTGTGCAGTGTTTGGTGAGTGTGGTGTGCAGTGTTGGGTGAGTGTGGTGTGCAGTGTGTCCCTGGGTCCTGGCCGCTGTCTGGCTGCTGCTGTGCTGGGTCCTGTCAGGACTGCGGGATAAAGCCGTGTCCTGAGCCTGCGGAGCCTCTAGCTCCTGCTCCTGGGATTTCAGCGCCTTGTTACTGCTGCTCCTCCCTTTTCCTCATTCTTGGTGCCAGAGTGCTGGTGTGGCCACTTGGCTGGTGGCTCTGATCCCTACATTGTCTTTGCCATTAGCGCTACCCTGTCCATAATAAAACAGCAGTCCTCCATTCTGTTGAAACTGTACAACAGCTAAATGTGATTTGGGAGCAGTTGCATTTGACTGGAAAGTCTCTTTGATCTGGGCCCCCTCCCATTACACCACCACCACCACCACCACGTCTTCAGCCTCTCTGTTAGGGCTCTTTTTCCATTCTTTTCAAGGCTGAATGGAGCCGTGGTGGATTCATGCAGAGCTCAGTGGAAAGTGCTCACACTTTTCTATCTTTTATATACACTCCACCAGACCAGTGTGAGTGTCCATTCACGTTTCGTGCTTTAAGTGAAAAGAAGAAACTCTCTTTCTCTCTCTCTTCCTCTTCCTCATCTCTCAGTTTTTTTTGTTTGGTTAGAAAATGAATATGAATGTGTCGCAGTGGAGTTTAACCCCTCCGTGTCATCAGCCTTTGACAAGAGGTTTAGGATTAACAACAAACGAGGATCCATTCACGCTCAGCAGGATAAGTGTTTGTCCTTTAGAGGTGAGAGAGCTTCTCCGCTGGAAGAGTGTGAGTGTAAAGGTCCGGCCCCTTGTCCGGCCGTTGCTGCCGACCCTATACGTCGCTACGTCGCTGCATGCTGGTGGATGAGCTACCAGATGTACCAACAGTAAGTGAGGCCTGTTTGCCTTTGTCAGATTTCTTGCCTGCTGGTAGACAGTGGCCTGTGATGCCAGATGCAGATGGATTGTGTTGTTAAATGCAGAGCAGGCAGCAGGATCCAAATAAATCAGGAGCAGGAGGATTTGCTTTGTAAATCCCTATTATTGTGTATACGTGTTTTTAATCACTGCACTGCACTGTGTCCTGCCTCTGAAGGAGAACACGCGGATTGTCTGGAGGGGGGCCACACAGCTCTGGGCTATTAATGAGTGATGGAAGCCACTATTGCTTCACCCTGATTCTAGGACACTGAGTGTTGCTTCTGTATGGTGCGAGAACACTAAGCACTGCTTCTGTATGCTTCAAGACCACTAAGCACTGCTTCTGTATGCTTCTAAAACACTAATAGCACTACTTCTGTATGCTTCTAGAACACTAAGAGCACTGCTTATGTGTTCCTCTAGAACAATGAGAATACTGCCAGTATATGGTTTTAGAATACTGAGAACACTGCTTCTGCATGGCCTACCAGAGTCCTGCTTCTAGAAAGGTGAACACTGAGCACTGACATCAAAAATGTGCTGTATACCTGCTATTGCACAACATGAACGGAAGGTCTGCCATTTGCTGCCCAGTGACCAGGCAGTGGGGAACCTCCATACTGGCCCTCCCTGTACTCCTGTGTACTCATCACAAGATCACCATTCACCAGTCCACACAGTCAGGCTGCTCGTCCTCTTCCAGTCAAACCGTCCTGTCTTCACAAGCATATTTGAACAGCTCAGGCAGCCAAACCAACTGGGGACCATTCCTGTTCTCCAGCCGAACACTTGCTTGTAGTTTCTTTAAGGTACTTCGAGGATGAGGCAGTATCCTAAGCCCAGAGTGTCCATCCAGCTGGAGTGTCTCTGGAATGTCTCGCTTTTAAAAACTACATTAGTGTTTTATCAACTTAATCTTTGATGAGGGAGAACTTTGGTTGCTCAGTGTTGTAACTGCACAGCTTCCATTGTAATCTCACGGTACTTATAAAGCAGTTGCTAAATAATATGCCTTAGGATTGATAACTTCACAATGTACCTGGAGTTAATGAAGGTAAAAGTATAACTTTGCTTTAGGATGAAACTGTTGTGCAGTGTGTGCTGGGGTCCTGAGGGCTCCTGTGTTCCACAGATGTTACGGCGTGTTTCTGAGATGAGGCTGGGAGCTTGTTTGGTGGTGGTTTCCTGACTCATCACGCTGGAGAAGGTCCCACTGTGCTCACTCATCACACCTGAGGGGGTCTCACTGTGGGTTCACAGGGTCTCCCTGACCTGCCTCTCCTCTCTCGTGCACTCGTCTTTCTGAATGTATGAGGTGTGGACAGAGGTGCTTGTGTGTGTGTGTGCGCGCGTGTGCATGCTCTCTGCAGCTCTTCAGCTGTGTTTATTCAGTACGACACCTGGTGTGTTAGGTTGGAAGTGTTAGCGTGTGGGATTCCACTTAGGGATGAGTATGTGAGGTTGCCTCCTGCTGTGTGTGGGAGGATAGCACTGTGTGTGTGTGTGTGTGTGTGTGTGTGTCTTTGTTTCTGTGGGTGTTGGCGTTTGAGTCTAGTGGAACTTAATATTATCCATGGGGTTGTGATCTTGAAAACATGACTTGAAATGATTGGGTAAGAGGGTTTTACAGAATGCCTGTAGCTGATTGGCTAACAATTTTACAGTATGCCTGGAGTTGATATAACTGGCTAACAGTTTTTTACAGTACCCCTGGAATTTCAAGATGTTAAATGATCCATATTGTTGAATCAGGCACAACATGTCCACAAATCCAGCCCACAAAACCCCAAAATTCACCCTACAACCTTCACTTAAATTCAGCCCGCATGCTGCTAACAGCCAGAGCAGCTGCAGCTGGCTTTCAGCTGCTAATGGCTGGGGGGCGGAGTCTGCCTTCTGGTTGTCTCAGGTAGAGACTCACCTGGGACTTGCAGGGTTCTCATGGGCCATTTATCTCTGTCCTCATTTCAAAAGGGCAGAGGGACAAATTGAAAACGAGGTAAGTGTTAGCTTGGCTCCTTTGTAGTTACAAATGGCCCTCACAGGCCCTTATGCCATCATAACCCTGGGAGCAGTCGAACCCTGGTCCCTGGTGGTGTCCATAGTGACAGTGATGTAGTGGCTGTTGGCTGATGGTGGGCGGAGCTGGGCTGGTGAGGTGGTCAGGAGGTTTTCCCCAATCACATCCAATCACAGCACAGCTCTCCGTCTCCCAGAGGCTCCCAGAGTAATGGGCAGCACTGAGGAGGTTGTCAGGCCAGTGCTGACAGAGCAGATGGATTACTGGGCTTCACGTATAACAAGGGAGACAGTCCCAAGGCCTGGAGTTTTACCACCCCGCCATTCTTTCTTACAGTCTAATTATGTTCTAAGGGCTTTTTCATGCTTTCCCTGAGACAGGAAAAGGTTAGATAAGGACATGCTTGTGTTGACAGTGGAGGCGCTGGACACTGGAGCCCAGGGGCATGTGACGCATCATCCATCCTGGCATTTCTGGATGACCTATGGAATGAATCTGGATGACCTATGGAATGAATTCATCAATTGCAGTGACATGTTTGCATTGTCTGAAATTGAAACAGTTTAATAATTCACAGAGGAGAGTGTAATAGGTTGGCTTTGCTTTGAGCTTCAGTTGGAAATTCTGCAAATGTGCTTTGTGTTTATACGGCATATGTCAGCTGTGGCTGGTAAAGGCTTGAGTGAACACTGCTTCAAAAGCTGTTGGTCCTCTCTTCCTCGAGGGAACCCTGCTGGGATGATCAGCTGCAGATGCCCCGGCCTACCAGAGTCCTGCCCCTCCTCTTCCCCAACTCACCCCCTTCTTTATTTATGGCTGTTAGGGAGTGACTACGTTTGAACTAGTTGATTCCTAAGCGATCTGCCTGTAGGGTAGTCTTCCTCTTGAAGGGAGCGGCTCGGTTGTGGAACACTGATCCCGTGAGCCCTGCCCGCAGGAAACACTGAGGAAGATCTCACAGATAAGAGAGCTGGGCTGAATGTCCTGCTTCCAGACACACCTCTTCTCTCTTACGCCAAAGAGAATATTTAGACAATGTTTAGTGAGTGCCCATTGTTCTAATGGATATTTAATGATGCCAAATCATCTGACATTCAACTCCGTAAATCCTTGGAGACCTGACTGTGGATGCGTGCGTGATGGTAGACCTGGATGCTATGCAGTAATGGTGACTGGACTCTGGCACACACTGATAATGAGCATGAATGGGGTAGCTGCATGATTCTGCCTCACTAAACACGTAAGCTCACAGACATTTATGACTGACGACATGTTTGCGATGAAGCTTGTGAAACCGCGCGGTGTCTGGGATGGGATTGCGTTCGTGTGCACCATATAAAGCGGACACATCGGACACATCCAACATCCAACCCTGCTGTGAAGCCTGCAGGTGAGGGGCCCTGCCATTCTGGGGCAGCGATTGTGTGATCCTCCACCATGAGGCTGGAATGAGAGGTGGAGATCCTCCCTAGAGTCCACACTGCCCTGGACAGATGTTCCAGTGTAGGCCCTGAGCCCACGCAGGCCTGGACAGATGTTCCAGTGTAGGTCCTGAGCCCACGCAAGCCTGGACAGATGTTCCAGTGTAGGTCCTGAGCCCATGAGGCCTGGACAGATGTTCCAGTGTAGGTCCTGAGCCCATGAGGCCTGGACAGATGTTCCAGTGTAGGCCTTGAGCCCACGCAGGCCTGGACAGATGTTCCAGTGTAGGTCCTGAGCCCACGCAAGCCTGGACAGATGTTCCAGTGTAGGCCCTGAGCCCATGAGGCCTGGACAGATGTTCCAGTGTAGGTCCTGAGCCCCCGCAGGCCTGGACAGATGTTCCAGTGTAGGCCTTGAGCCCACGCAAGCCTGGGCAGATGTTCCAGTGTAGACCCTGAGCCCATGAGGCCTGGACAGATGTTCCAGTGTAGACCCTGAGCCCCCACAGGCCTGGACAGATGTTCCAGTGTAGGCCCTGAGCCCACGCAGGCCTGGACAGATGTTCCAGTGTAGGCCCTGAGCCCACGCAGGCCTGGACAGATGTTCCAGTGTAGGTCCTGAGCCCACGCAGGCCTGGACAGATGTGCTCCAACGCTGGACTTCAGATGGTTTTAAAACTCGATAATAAGCAGCCACTCTTAATGATCTTTAACAGCGTGTAAACACTTACTCATTTAGAATATAATATCATGCTTGGAAGCCATAAAAGCAGCCTGTGTTTACACAAATAGATGCTAATTATGTTTTTTTCATTCTCTTGCTGATCCTCTCTTAAAGAAGGACAACAAACGATGCCCTATGCTTGCAGGGAAATCCTGCGTGGCAGACGTACAGCAGTGTGTGGCAGCGTCTCACGGAACCGCATGAACATAAGGGTTGGTTAGCGCTTCCATGCTTCTCTTCTGGGAGAGACCAATTAATGCCTCTGCTGTCTCAGACATTCAGCCTAGAGTGTCTGATTAATCTCATCTTCCCTAAGGAGGGCAGCCTGAGCATAGAGAGCTCTGATGTCAGAGTGTGTCTCTGTGAAATTAAAACATAAGAGTTTAAGTAGTAGACCATGACTGCCTCATCTTCACAGACCTCACGCCCGTACCTCTGAAGTGATAAAGAGATAACTGAGGCTTGTGCCAGATCAGAGTAAAACCACAGGAGGAGAAGGGATTTCATTTGACTTGCCTTTGAAATATCATATACCTCTGGGAGTCTGTTAGGTTTTTAGAGAGCTATGTTTCTGTCTGAAGGGTGTGTTCATTCTTTTACGACGTTGCACATCTTTTACTTAAAAATAGTCTAGTTTGTGATGGACTGAATAATAATATACATTATAGGCAGGATAAGATTACGATGCCTGTCCAATATTTGAAAACAGTTGAAGGCATTTTTTTTTGTTTCCATAAATCTTGTTTTATAATGTTTCTATTTGGGTAGTATTTCATAATATAGTATTTTAAAAGCAAATAAGGAAACTTGCAATTTTAAATAAAATCACCCAGGTCAAAGATCAAAGGACCTTTATTCTGAAGCCCAAGGCATTGGCAAGCGCAAGAGATGTGTGGTGAAGTCATGAATGAGGAGTTTGAATGAATGAGCCTTGTGTTCCAAGCTGTTAATTAAGGTGGAAATTGGCTATTTAGAGCACTTGACACAGTTTCTTTAGTCATGGTGATAGGTCCTCCTGGATCAGTGGTTGTCAGGGTGCAAGTATTCGGTGACCTGCACTGACACACAAACACACAAATGTGCAGGTTTAATATCGGGGACCTGCAGGGAGCGCTATTCTCACTCCTCTCTCATTTCTTTAACGGACACCCCCCAAATAATCGAGGCAGGGTACGTCAGTGTGCTAAGTCTGTAGGATTTTAGGTATCTGTCAGTAAAGTTCAGAGTATCACTGAGACCAATGGAATGCACGTGTGATAATGGTGTTTGGCAGGCTCCAGGGACGTGGGAGCCCATCAGACGTGTGAACAGCGTAGAGTCCCGGGGGGGAGGGGGTGTGTGTTAGTGTTAGAGCGGAGGTGGATGGGGGGTGGATGGGGGATGGATGGCGGGTGGATGACGGGTGGATGACGGGTGGCTGTTGGAACTAAGGGAGGCGTTCCACAGGACGTTGATAACGAGATCATGAGCTGTATGCTAACAAGGTTAGCCGTGAGAAGGCTTTTGAAGATTCGTGAGAATGAGGGATGTTTTTTTTTTTGCTGTGTGTGCGTGTCTGTCTGTGTGTGTGTGTGTGAGAGAGATTATGTCATTCTTTTGCTAATGCTACTGGATACTTATTTCAAGGAGAAAGGAAGGAGTTTAAAAATGTTTTTTTTCCTGGCAATAATCATAAATAAAAGGATGTAATGAAGGATGGAAACATTTGAGGTGCTGTTCCGTGTTTAAAAGCAGCGCGCCTCAGTGCTCACTGCAGCAGTCTGAGTGGTCTTGCCACGGGCTTTGTGTTTTTATTACATCTACAGTTCTTGGACCACTGATGCGGCTTTTATGGTAAACACACAGAACTACATTGTAATTTCAGTTCACTAATAATAGAGAGATTCTTGGTAGTTATCATGAAAAGCCATGAAAAAGCCCTGTTATTGGTGTAGAGTAAATTATATCCTATCAATGTCTTGGGAGATTTGCATGTTATCTGATTGTGAAAAAAGATCCAGTAGTAGCCACATACACACACACACACACATACACACAACTTGCCTTGTAGCCTGTTACTAATTGTTATATCCATGGTAATACACTTTCTGCACTGCTATTTCAAATAGTGGAGTGTGTGTGTTGTTGTTGGGGTTATTGGCAGTGTGTTTTCATTACAATCTTCTCTGCCTATTTGTGACCTTTTCATAACCATCTTTGGAAAAAGTCACAGAGAACCATTCCATCATAACATTGCTGTGAGCATAGTGTCATCAAGAATGCTCCAATCAGAGTACTGCTGTGAGCATAGTGTCATCAAGAATGCTCCAATCAGAGTACTGCTGTGAGCATAGTGTCATCAAGAATGCTCCAATCAGAGTACTGCTGTGAGCATAGTGTCATCAAGAATGCTCCAATCAGAGTACTGCTGTGAGCACAGTGTCATCAAGAATGCTCCAATCAGAGTACTGCTGTGAGCACAGTGTCATCAAGAATGCTCCAATCAGAGTACTGCTGTGAGCACAGTGTCATCAAGAATGCTCCAATCAGAGTACTGCTGTGAGCACAGTGTCATCGAGAACCATCCAATAACAGTACTGCTCTGAGCGCGGTGTCATTGAGAATGCTTCAGTTAGAGTACTATTGTCTGAACGGAGGCATCGAGAACCGTCCAATCGCAGTACTGCCGTGAGCACGGTGACATTGAGAATGCTCGTCAGGCACTGCAGTGAGCATGAGGTCATGGAGAGAGCACCACCTACAGCTCCCCCCATAACCAATGCCTTTTTGATCCTGTTTTGCATGGGATCAAATGACTTCTGTCCATGGTGCTCAGTCATGTGACACAGCTTGTCCTGCCCAGACGTTTACTGCCTGCTGCTGGCTCCACACAGATGTGTGGCACAGCTGTAGCACCAGGCTGTGTCAGGAGCAGTACTGTTCACCCTCCAGCCAGGGGCAAGAGAGAGGCAGAAGGGAGATGGGGACTTTGGAGCAGAGGTAGAATGAGATGGGTGTACACAGCTATTCTCTCACTCTCACTTGATCACTCACTTCATCACTCACTCGCTCACATGCTAGGGATGTTCCACTGTGTGTAAATGCATTAACACTGCACATGGTGTGTGTAAATGCATTAACACTGCACGTGGTGTGTGTTTAGCTACATTAACACTGCACATGGTGTGTGTTTAACTACATTAACACTGCACATGGTGTGTGTGTGATAGTCGGGAGGCTCAGACATTAATGACGCTGGTACTGAGTTGTGAGGGTGAGGGTGAGGGTCAGGTCGTTCCTCACTCCAGTTTGTCCACAGAGGAGTTCATGCTGAGTGATTACAGTATTTAGTGGAAACAAAGCCAGTGTGGTTGGGAGTGGGGATCTGACCAATCACAGTTCTGCCTCAGTCACTTTTCTTCCTGCTGGGTTATACTAGGGCTCGTTTGCTGGGCTGTTTGTTGGTTGGTTAATTGTTAATTCTTTATTTCTTAATCCAACAAAATTTGGGAATGTATTCATAGCTTTAACACGTATAGCCCTATAATAAAAGATTTTTTAAAAAGTGTGTGTGTGTGTGTGTGTGTAGGTGTGTAGGCCTTCACGATTATGTGATGTTTCATTGAAGATGATAAAGTTTTGCTTCACCTTTAACCTCACACCTCATTTGTCAACTGAACACCCAAGCTCTTTCTCCACTTAACTGCCAGACACACCATCTGACAAACACACACACACACAAATGGTGAGGTGAAAGAGGCTCCTTTTGCCACTAGTGACAGTCTCTCATGTGTGTGGGAGTCTGTAGCAGACTGTCTGAATCGGCAGAAGTGATTTTCTCAGGGTTGATTGTCTGTGTAAAAAGTCCTTAAAGAGACTCTGTTAGCCATGTGTCTGTACTTTCTGTTCACACAAACACACACACACAGCCATGTGTATTCCTCCTGCTCACACACACACACACACACGCACACACGCACACACTCTGAGCCATGTGTATTCTCCCTGCTCACACACACAGACACACACACATACACACACTGAGCCGTGTGTGTTCCCCCTGCTCACACACACACTGGAGCAGACTCTCCTAAGCCTGTTCTCAGTGAGACGAGGCCGTTGATCCGTCTGCTGTACTCGTGACGATGCAGTGATGCCTGTTCTGGGAGGCTGATAACCAGCAGCTGGAATTTGCTGAACGTTGGACTTCTGAGAAGCTTCGGATTGTCTTGCTAAGCCTCTCCATCCCGCTCAGTGTCCTCAGCTCATCTCTGAGTCCAGGAATCCTGGCTCAGTTGAGGATCACTGAAAAGCCATGTAAGAATGTGTGGTGTTGAGAGAGGGTGTTCACACACTCACACACACCTCTAACACACACTCACACACACACACACACCATACCTGGGCATGGCTCATGGCTCTACGTTGTGGTGAGAACAGGCTGCTGATTGGGGCAGTTTGGAGAGGGCTGCCCCCGCATCTGCCCCAGGCACTATTACATCACCTCCATTGTTTTATTTGTTTATGTGCAGACAAGTGTTACTATGGCATTTCAGGTAACCCTGCACAGGTGGTATTTGGGTGGTTTTATCTGTGTGTGTCTGAGGGGAAGTTTCCAGAACATTGTTCCCAGTTTACATTCAGTGGCATTTTTAACCTGTTATATGATGAGTACCTTCTGCTCTCTCTCTGGTTAAGATGGATTTTGATCTTTGTGTCTGTGATCTGCTGTGAGGTCTATTAATCAGAATTTCTTATGTGTCTGTGTTCTGTAGTCAGGTCTAATTCGGCTGTCGGGTGAGGAGTTCTTAATCAGCCCTCTGCCTGAGCGTTTGGCCTTGGAGCACAACTACAGCACCCCCGCTGGTCACCATCCGCATGTGCTTTACAAACGGTCTGCGGAGCGCAGAGTACACGGGAACAGCATGGGTGGAGCCGGCACTCCCACAACAGCACACAAACCCCACCACCACCGTCACCACCATCAGCACCATCGGCAAGCCCACCGAGACTACCGGCACAGGTTTCAGAAGCAGCACTTCTGTGGAAGCCGCAAGCAGTGTATGTAAGGACACCTCATCCCTTCTGTTTGAGTCTGCATGCAAAAAGAAAGCACACAGCACCCCTGCCACCAGGAGGCGCTTCTTTGCCTTCCGAGATGCCCTGCTAGCTAACGAGACTGCTGTGTGGATACTTATGTGTGATCAGGTGCAGAATATGTGATGGGGTGTAGGATGTGTGATGGTGTGTAGAATGTGTGATAGGATGTAGAATATGTGATCAGATAGAGAATGTTTTGGAAGGGTACAGAATGTGTGATTGGGTGTAGAGTGTGCGATCAGGTGTAGAACGTGTGATCAGGTATAGTATGTGATCAGGTGTGGAACGTGTGATCAGGTATAGTATGTGATCAGGTGTAGAACCTGTGGTCAGGTATAGTATGTGATCAGGTGTGGAACGTGTGATCAGGTATAGTATGTGATCAGGTGTAGAACCTGTGGTCAGGTATAGTATGTGATCAGGTGTAGAACGTGTGGTCAGGTATAGTATGTGATCAGGTGTAGAACCTGTGGTCAGGTATAGTATGTGATCAGGTGTAGAACGTGTGGTCAGGTATAGTATGTGATCAGGTATTAAACGTGTGGTCAGGTATAGTATGTGATCAGGTGTAGAACGTGTGGTCAGGTATAGTATGTGATCAGGTGTGGAACGTGTGATCAGGTATAGTATGTGATCAGGTGTAGAACCTGTGATCAGGTATAGTATGTGATCAGGTGTAGAACGTGTGGTCAGGTATAGTATATGATCAGGTGTGGAACGTGTGGTCAGGTATAGTATGTGATCAGGTTTAGAATGTGTGATTGGTATAGTATGTGATCAGGTGTAGAATGTGTGATTGCTATAGTATGTGATCAGGTGTAGAACGTGTGATCAGGTATAGTATGTGACCAGGTGTAGAGTGTGAACAGGTATTGTATGTGATCAGGTATAGAATGTGTGATCAGGTGTAGTATGTGATCAGGTGTAGAATGTATGGTTAGCCTGTAGAATTTCCGTTTAGCATTAGCATTAACGTTAACACATGCTTCTTTAGGGAGCTTGGTGCCTTCTCTCTTTGTTGAATGAATTGTAGGAAACAGCTCATAAAGTGAATCAGTGTCAATATTTCCTGCTTGGTTAACATCTCCTCACCACTGTCAGGGAGCATGTCAGGAAAAGGGAGGAGCAGCTGTTTGAACTCCCTCTCTATAACTGTCTTTCTAACTGTCTGTCTGTCTCTCTGTCTCTCTAACTCTCTCTGTCTTTCTGTCTCTAACTCTCTCTGTCTCTAACTCTGTCTCTCTCTCTCTAACTCTCTGTCTCTCTCTCTCTAACTCTGTCTCTCTGTCTCTAACTCTCTCTGTCTCTCTCTCTCTGTCTCTAACTCTCTCTGTCTCTAACTCTCTGTATCTCTGTCTCTAACTCGCTCTGTCTCTCTGTCTCTCTAACTCTCTGTATCTCTGTCTCTAACTCTCTCTGTCTCTCTAACTCTCTCTGTCTATCTGTCTCTCACTGCCTGTCTTCCTTTTTATATCCATATCTCTCCTACAATCTGCTTTCTTTGTCTCACTTTCTCTCTGCCTCTCTCTCTCTCCTTCTCTTTTTCTGTTTCTGACCACAGACATGCCCAAGCCCCCTGTAGAGGATCGCTTCATCATGCCTGATGAGTTTGAGCAGTCCGGACGGGTGAGGCGCTCTCCGATCACGTCTGACCAGGTGGGCGGCCTGAATGTGGAAACTCTGGTGGTGGCTGACAGGAGGATGCTGGAGAAACACGGGAGAGACAACGTCACCACCTACATCCTCACCGTCATGAACATGGTCAGATGGGGCCTTGTATACATGCCATTACTCATGCTCACAGTGAATTTATTTACAGGCATGTGTAAAGTTTACATATGGCTGTGTGTGTGTGTGTGTGTGTGTGTGCGCGCGTGTGGTTTTAACAGGTCTCCAGCCTCTTCAAAGATGGCACCATTGGAACGGATATCAATATTGTTGTTGTTAGTCTGCTCCTCCTTGAACAAGACCCGGTAAGACGGAGTTAGTTTGAATTCACATTTCTTCTGCCACTATTTACTGTTTATTTCTTCTTTTTTCTGTTATTTTTTCATATGATGAAAACAGCTTTAAGCTTTTTTATGGATGAAAGAATAATAGGTATTTCAGCTTTCTGCTTCCTGTTTATTTCCTCATTGTCCAATCTCCATCATGCTTTTCTCCCCTCCCCCATCACCTTGGCTGTAGCTGGGCCTGTCCATCAGCCACCATGCCGACCAATCCCTGAACAGTTTCTGCCAGTGGCAATCAGGGCTTCTGGGTAAAAACGGCAAGCGGCATGACCATGCAGTGCTCCTGACGGGCCTGGACATCTGCTCGTGGAAGAACGAACCATGTGACACCCTGGGTAAGACCACTAACTCAGTGGGTGGTTGGGACACAGCTCTCTCCTGTCTCACTGGAGCCCTCCAAGGCTGAGATGAAGTGTCACTTGGCCATGGACTGTGGGACTGTGGGACTGCGGGACTGTGGGTCTGCGGGACTGTGAGTCTGCGGTACTGTGGGTCTGCGGGACTATACGACTGCGGGACTGTATG